>VURO01017975.1:10177-24924 GCA_015108175.1 Pelvicachromis taeniatus
TGTGTGCTGCAGTCTGAACCAGAGACATGCTATTGTAAATGTCATATGTCATAACGACATGATTAGAAGATGGAAGTCTAAGGTTATCTTAAACTAGTAACAATATTGGTGTTGCTAAAAAGCACCTCTTACGACTTAGCCCAGTTTTTCCCCGTTTAAGGGAAAAACTGCGCCTGCGTCAAAGTCAACGCCCATATTATGGTTCTCAGTGAGCTCTTTTTAATTGCATCTATTTAGTTTAGCCCTAGCACAGAAACGGTACTGCTTGGATTAAGAATTTAAAGCTTTCTGTGCTTTCTATTAGACAATCAGAATATCGAATTTCTTTTTTTCTCCTTTTATCCAATCTAACGATGAACCTCAAATGTACTACCGCAAGGGGGCGCAGTCCACCAGCGCATCCTTCTGCTGCAGGTTGGCCTATAGCATGTGCTGGAAAATAATTTTAGCTTTAAGTGCACCTTATTTGGTCCCATCATGTTTTAAAATCTTACATCTGACTGCTGCTGTAGCGCATATGTCCGCAGATTATTGGCACGAGTGTCGCAGGATGATGTGTTTGCTGCAGATGCCATTTGAAAATATAGGCAGTGTAAGCACTGTAGAATCTAATTATTTCTTTGCAAAACCTAATTAGGCATTAAAAAAGGTTAACGCCAGCGCCTGAAACGTTTTTGTTTAATAATCCCATTACTGACGGCTCATCATGTATAAAATGGTGCAGGAGGACACTAAGTTTCCACTTGTTAAAGGGAATCTCTGAGAAATAGTCGCAGATTTTTTGACACTATCTGCGATTGGAAATTAGGGCTTGTAATTAAACTGCGGAGACTCAGCACAGCACAGAGTAAGTAAGGCTGCAGCGTCTTGCCTTGCATGCATTTTCTATGTTTAATTGATGATTGTGCCTGCCTGCTTCAAAACATTATTACTATTTTGTCTTTTTTCTTCTTCTTTGGGCATGACAGAGCTCTCCGAACGATAGCGTACACTCAGACTAGACCTTGATGATTTTTTTTTTTTAGGTGTCAGCTCCTCTCGGGCCATTACCAGTCACTAGAGAGCTCAAGGTGAGAATTTAAATGAGAGAACATTATGTGGCCAACTTTTAATTTGGCCGAGCTCCCACGGAAGTATAGAACGGGTATATGATAAGTTTCGCAGAGAGAAATATGTCACAAAAATTATAATGTCGATGTTTTGGCAGAAATGTGGGACTACGGGGACGTTAATGATACCAGTATAAGTCCCGCATTGCTGCTGGGTAGATGAGAACCAGCTGAGGAAGCTTTCTAATGGTGAAGGTTATTGAAATCTCAATGTTATCGTTTAAAGCAAATGGGACTAATATATTATTGGACAACATCATTGTCATGCTTATATTTATCACGATTTTGGTTTTTAGAAAGCCAGACTACCTTTGATCGTTTTAATGACTAGAAACCCCTTGGGATCAAACACCAGCACCAACAAATCCGCAGTTTCGAATAATTTACTCGGTTTTTTTTTTCCCCCTCGTCGAGTTCTGTGGGTTAGGAGCACGGAGCTTAAAATATTGTATTTTTTCCTAAAAAGTAAGAAAAAAATACAATCGAACACAAACAGCGTAACTCTGCGTTTAAATAAAATAAAGTAAAAATAAAATTGAAACAAACAGCCCGGAGGCCAGCCAAAAATGATGATGAGCGATGAAATGATCTTTCCTTCATAATGTAGGGACCTTCAATCTTTTTTCTTTTTCTTTTCTAAACTGTATTTCTATTTCGATTTTTAAGTGTTATTGTGATTATTTATCATCGAAATATTAAGGACACGTACAACTATGAGTAACACGGAAAACTATGCAAATATTATACTTACAGAAATTGACTTCAGCAGAACAATATCTATTGTCTTTGAGCTAAAGTAACACCCTTTTACGCATTACGCACGCACTTTATTCCGCTTTTAATCTTTTCCTTCAAAGCTTCTTCAACTGTTTTCAAGAGAAAAAAAAGGGACGGAAAAAAAGAAAGGCGTGTGACTGACAGACCAAAGCGAAAAGCTTCTTAAAGAAATAAACAGTCGTGTATGCTTAAAGGAATGCGCTTGTAATGGCTCCATCTTAGTCTCTGAATCTATTCGGGCAAAACAAACAGGGCGTGGAAGGGGATGAAAATCGGGACAAGTGAGGAAGAAGATGTATAAAGAGTCGGTTTGGTATAGAGGAAAAAAAGAAGGACACGGTGAATTTCCCTCAGACTGGTTAAAGGAACAATAAAGCGAGTTATCGACAGACTCTGGCCTTTTTTCCTCAAAGAATGCGTTTCAAGCTTATTTCACGATGACTGCAGTGATTAATGGTGGCTGTAAAACCTCTAGACGAACTGATGAGGCCGAATTATATCTTCATATCGTCAGGTTTAAAAAGTGAAATTGTACAACTTACACAAATAAACAATATCATAAGTTTTTGTTTCATTTTTATCCAAACACACGTTGGAGAAACATTTGAACTGCTTTAAAACTCCCAAAGAAAGCGGGAATAAAGTCAGACACGCGTACTTCTCCCCCAACGCTAAAGGAAAGACTCACAAATATTTGCATCCCCATTTACCTGCAGAAGCTTGTCAGTTATTTAAGTTATTTATTTAAGTTTGCTGTGATTGTTTTCACTTCCGTTAGCTGGCTAAAAAAAATACTTTGCTTTTTTGGCAGATTTTATTTGGATTAGGTTTCACTTTCAATCTTAATATTTTTGCACAAAAGAGATAAAACAGCACTCTAAAATAGTTTTGATCCAATATTTTAGGTTATGCAAATTATCCCTCAATGTTATAAGAATATGCGCAATTTTCAAAAGATATCCTGCAAGTGGTCCTCTTACACATGATTGCTTGTACAGGCTGCTGTTATATAAAACAAAATGACAAAACCAGCATGTTGACTCCTGATATTAGACCATCTTGTTGGAGAATTATACCTGGAAGATTTATTTGAGCGCAACACTTTTGGAGGAGATGTGATCTACTAGAGAAGTGGCTCCAGTTGTGCCACCTTTTTTGTCTGTTGTTTACATGTAGTGTGTTTTCTTCATTACATTTGTAACTGCCCTCAGTTTTTTGTTTTTTTTATGACGGCCATCACTGTCTGCTGCTGTATGTATTTACACACTAAAAACTGTTTTATCACTCTGAAATCTTTATTTCACGCCAGACTTTTTAATGCATGTGCACAGAAATAAAACCTTCACTGACATCTTGGCTTTGATTGACATAATAATCACAGAGGACACTTCAGGCAAATGAAAATGAACTTGTTTGGAGGGTAAAGAGTTAAATAGATGTATCCTCCCTTAACAGGAGAGATGTGCACAATCATACTGTATCATGTAGCCATTTTAAATGTATCATGTGAGTCCTTATTTCTTTTTTTTAAGTCTACCGTACATCTATGGATATTATAGCTTACATTATATGAAATTAGTGCAATTTAAATAGATGCCTGCTTTTTTTGACCTTCTTTTTGATCAATGTGTATTGTTTACTGATCAGTCAGAGAGTATCTGGTGCCCACGCTGAGCCAAAAGCTATTGAGATAAAAAGCAAAATGGGATCTAGCAGAAAGCTGACTTTTCCCCTCTTTTGGAGGTAAAGCCATGTTTGTTTGTGGCTTGAATGGGGGTTCTATAATGGAACTGATGGCATCAGGATTGTCACCACAAATGGTCTGGGCGTTCTGCAAGGCTGTTTGACAGAACCTATTATGTCATTGGTCACGTCCCTCCACTCCTTGCTCGCTTAGTTTTGAATGGGAGTGAATTAATCAAATGGTTTGAGCGAGATCAGCCAACTTAATGCACTTTGTGTCAAGGTCTACGGTGATCTGGGACCTCGGCCTCCCTCTACCTGGACTTCCTGCATCTGAACATACCTATGCATGGACTGTAACCTGGCTGAATCACATTTCTAAAGGGACATTTATTATGCCACAAAAACGGAATTGTCTGTGCCCCTCTTTTTTTCCAAGAGACTGTTTGCAATATAGCATGAATTAACAGTTCATCATTTCTGTAGGTGCTTATTAGGAGTCAAATTTACTGGTTTTGAAAGTAGCTATGTGTCTCTTTAAAAAAAAAAGTTATTTATGTTACAGGCTAAATCATACAGTTTGGAGTGAAAGATAATTTAAACAGCACAGGGCTATTTTTTTATGAATTTTGTAACAAATCAGCCAGTTTAGTATTTGCTATTTTAAGCTGAATTTATTTAACAGCTCGATGAATTCATAGATAATAAAAACCTGTAAACCTGAGTTAATAACTAGATTCTGTTGAGGGGTGTTGTGACTGCTCACTTAATGACCACAGAAATCGAGAACAGGTACACCAATCAGATTGTTTCTTCATATTGGATTGACTTAATTTCCATGGAAATTCACTCCTAGAGTCTCTTGAAGTTTATCAAATTCCACCCGGACAACAATCAGTGAAGCCTTTAAAAGAGGATCTGTTGGTTTTAGAAATGATCCTGAAATACATGTATTTTTTAATCAAAACTCAGCCACCATCGTATTTGTTTTCCAGGAGTGTAAAATGGTCCAGAGTCGAGCGCCGTAACGTTATTGCTTTATCAAACACAATCAAAATGCGAATTAATCAAAGCACTCTGCGCTAGAGCACCTATGCATGAGCATTGTTTGGTTGTAATGGATGGCTTTAAAATGTGACGTTATTATTTCCCGTCATTTCTGGAAACAAATTGAACATTTATTGCATATATATTAAAAATTATACAGTCGTCAAGAGAGGCTGATGTCTCTTTTATTGAGGCGCACCGAGAGGTGAGGTCTCACCGGATCAATTTCCCTGTCTTGTTACTCCCGCAAGAGGATGTTTGGAAAATGCCTGCACCGCTAAATTGATTCAGAAACGAATTCATAACTTGAGGCGTTTAAGCAATTTTGTGGCGCCCAGTTTTTTATCCCCAATCTTTTCTTTTATTTCGTGTTTTGATTGTTTTAAGCACCCAAACAAAGTTTTATACCATTCGGTTTCTCGTGGAAACAGGTTTATTGTCAGTTCTGCGGCCTTTTGTCCACGTTTGCCTATTTTTCATTCTTTACAAAAAAAAAAAAAAAAAAATGCATTTAATACACTGGGTTTTGGGTGGCTTCGCAAACATAGCCATTAAGCAGTCACAATGCTTTTATTGTGCACTTGATCTCAAAATAGAGGCTGGTCTGACTCCAGGATCCAGACGAACCTATGGAAAAGGCCTTGTCTTTGTCTGCCTGTACGGAGATGAATGGCCCGTGTCAACCAGATGATTAGTTTGCACTATTAAATTGTCAAAAAGGAAGGATTTTTCCCTAATAGTGCCTTTTCGTGAAGAATTATGGAATTCAGAGTTGTTTGCGACTGCCGGGGAACTTGCAGGGCTTTGCAGGGGCGAGGGCGAAGGTCAGACAGAGTTCTCAGCGCTGCGTCCAGTGTGGCACAGCAGTCAGAGGGGAAGTGGAGACAAATGTAGGCCTATTTCCTACACCATGGGAAGATTAATACCTATTGTTCCTGATGACCGATATCCTTGCAGTGACATATGATTCAACAAACCGAGGTGGGTTTATCTTAATGCGCGATGAGTCACCCAATTCCTAAAATTAGTGTGTAATTGCGCAGCAACAACTCGGCACAAATGACCAGCAAATCTGCTAATTAAAGTGACACCCATGTAACTTAAATGGGAATCATTGGTGCAAATGAAAAATAACGAAGCTGCTGCATAATATCAAATGCACAAAATTGGCCCTGTTGCGCCAGATCTGTCGCTGCACATTGGTTGTCTTTCTGCACGCCCTGACAGCTCTGCTCCAGCCAGGAAACCCCCTTCCATCCCGCTCAACCTCTATTCTAGTGCCAACGTTTTGTGTTAAATGTTAACAACTTGGCCTGATTCATTTAATCGCCAACAAATCTGTGTTGACTCTAACACTCGCCTTCATTGTGCCCATTATGCGCCTGCCCTCACTTGAAGATTTATGTATTTTTGATATTAAATTCCTTCTGTCATCAAGACTGCTCTCTTGTTGACTTTTCTTGACCCGCCGACCTCGTTCCCCAAACTTTCCCATATTTAACGCGGGACCCGCAGCCTCCTCCCCACCAACTTCTTCTGCTCTGCCATAGCTGAATGCTCTGTGGCTCCTTTTGTTGGCATGTGCTGTTTGCACTGTTCTTGAACTTCAGTGCGCTGCCCTGTCCTCATCCTGTACTTTGAACTCTGCAGTAAAATCTTCCCTCGAAAATAACCAAGTATTGTTCGCAAACGGATGGAGCCAGTTCTTTAAATATTGCACACTCTTTAATTTGCTAGAACACAGACTGATGACGGACTGTCCGAGCATCATCATTTTGCCGATGTGATGGATTATTATCTGGTCCTTGATGCTCACTATCCACGCAATCTTGGCTGGATTTGTGTGCGCCATGATTCAAGCTGCATTCATCCTCCGCTGAATCAGAGTGACGGATGCCCGTACCTTTGCCATATATGACGTCCATGTCGTCTATACAAGCCTCCCTCTGGCTGCCCAGCTTGCTAATTAGTTAAACAAACGTTCATACTAATGATCCCACTGGCCTGGTGAGCTTCGGGGTTTTTGTTCGCCTACTTTCCCCCAACTTCTCCCGCTGGAAACTTGGCCCTGCTGACCCGAGCTATCACGAAGCTGTGTAGATGGCTGGACCGCCCTGTCCGGAGTCCAACCCCCACAGAGGGCAAAGGGCAGCGTCCAAGGCCCGGGAATGCCACCACCAGCTGCTTGCGGTGACACCATTTACAAAGGGGGCTTGGTGAGCAATCCTTCTATGGGTTGTCAGTGTTGTGACAGTGCTGGCCTGACATTTATTTACTCACTCATAGGATCAAAACTGACGGTTTGACTTAAGCAAAGGGTCAAGTTATACATTGGTTCAAAGGGAAGGAAAGCATCTTGCTTTATAAACTAGTTATTTTCCACTAATAGTGACAAGTTGTCCGCTGGCAGGTGATGAAAACCACCTGGTGAGAACAGTCTGTAGATTATCTGCATTAATTACTGACTTGTAAAACCCGTTGACTTATTAATGCTAATAACCATAGACTAACCATAGACTGCTAATGCTAATAACCATAGACAAGAATCCTGCAATTTATCAGTGAGGTATTAATATGATTAAATAACATATCAAATACAGAGGTTAACAACCAGGTAGACCCACGTTGTAACTTTTGCCATCGTAATTAAGGGAGGAAAGGCACCAAGTCTAATAGTATTGTGTTGGACCATTTCAGAAATCTGCAGCTTTTTTCTTTGTGCAGTAAAAAAAAATAAAAATCTCCATGTCTAACAGTGGTAAGTATCTATTAATTGCTAATAACAGAAACATTTAAGGCAGAAAGTTTTTTCGCAGCAATGCAAAATGTTCAACTACGTCATACTTTTTGTGTTTATTCATTAGACTGATTAATGAATGTATCGCCTGCCAGAGAAGTGATTAGTTAACAAGATTATTCCGATTAAATATTTAATAATATTGTCATTCTTGCACCAATATAAACAGTGCCCGGGGTAAACTGCAGCAACGCAAATAGTAATGGTAATTATAGGCAATAAGGCGGTCGGAAGCGAACGGTTTGTGCGTCTATGTGAAAACCGTCCTGGGTTTATGTCCCGCTCTTCCAAAATTCAAACGTTTTTCTTTCTCTGCAGCGCGCCGTGCGGTTAACACTGGGCCCATTACACGTTGTCATTTGTGGCTCTTGGTGTTATTTGGA
The DNA here is from genome assembly GCA_015108175.1 of Pelvicachromis taeniatus. Lineage (NCBI taxonomy): Eukaryota > Metazoa > Chordata > Actinopteri > Cichliformes > Cichlidae > Pelvicachromis > Pelvicachromis taeniatus. The sequence continues at coordinate 17,974 of VURO01017975.1, forward strand.
CAATGTTTGGCCATTTACCCAGCCTGTGTCTGCGCGCTCCAAGGAGGTCTCGACAGAAATTGATACTAATTGCAGGGACTGTACACTGCTGGCTAGTGGAGCGCCCGCAGGCAGTTGGAGGACCTGCTTGTCACCGCCTAATTGACAAGGGCTTGTCTGTCCTGGGAGCAGCTGGTCCTAAGCACTGGCGCACAATCGCAATCTTGACACGGCCTCCACTCGCCTGAAGGAGTTTTGAGGGGAAACGCCGTTAAAGGGAGATTTATTGAATCTCCCTTTGGGTGATGCTGTATTAAGTACGCAATATAGGCGTATATCCACGGGTGCAAAAGGGAGCCACACTCCTGGTATTAATAACAGAAGGTGGCAATTAGGCCAGACAGGTGACATTTCTTGTGATATTATGAATCACAGCAAACAAGACAAGCGCGGGTAAATAAAGTCTATGTGAAATCGGTTTTAAGGAAAAGTTATTTTACTTTTCGCAGCTACATGACACACAATGAGCCTGTATGCGCAAATCGGATGACTTCAGGGGGATGTGTTGCACTAGCCATTCAGCTGGCTCAGACACAAATAACATCAGCCCTCACAGTAAAATAATCAATTCATTATTCTGGCCTGTTTCTATTAGACCATGTCTTTATAGCTGAATGCATCAGGAGGAAAAAGCCAAGCAAGTATTGTTTTCGTCTGCAAGTGGAAAAAGGTTTTCCTGCACTTTCCCACTGCCTGTAAAGAAATGCTGCTTTTCTGGGCCTTTTGAACTGAAAATCGTGATTTTTCCCCTGGTGTTCTCCGGACGCGCTCCTTTCTTTCTGCGGAACAATGACAACACTGGAGCACCCCGCCGGTGCGCCACAGTTGGGGATCTCCATGATTGTTTTGGACATCTTTGGATTTCATCAATCAAAATGACTGCAGTTTTCCATAAAAATGCTGAATTTGGTCCTGGAACCGAGCGGGCAAGGTAGAAAATACGAAGCTGTCCTTCTCGATGATAAATGGCCATCCTTTGATTGAGCAAATAGAGAAATACGTGCCATAGTACTGAGAAACAGGCGAAGATTGTGAAGAGAGGACTCATGGTCTTGCGTCAGATCATGCCAGAAATGAATCACCACAAATCATTAGGCTATAAAAGCGACTGCATTTTCCCAAACCCTGGAAATCTGCAAGGCTTAAGAGCAGGCTGGATCTTAACTGATCCACACTTATGTAAAACTTAAGTAGCTTAATGGCCACTATTATCCACAATGATAAGTATTACGCGTGGGTTTTTTTTGGAGAAAAATGTTAAAAACTCCTTTTACACCAGTACCCTGAATGTCATTTTTCAACTACTCAAGCCGAAACAGTGAGTGACAGGCAGACATTAAGTTCACCTACAGGTGCCATATCATACCGCTAATATTGGTCTTTATTTTACCAGATTACTGAGTGTAAGAAATGAAGCGTGGGCTCATAAACTTAAAGGCTCTGGCCTGGAACTATAGGGAGCTGGTCCACTATCCCTGCCCGCCCTCCCATCCAATAAACCTCTATTAACATGGAAATGTCACATCTCATCGACTAAAACTCAATTATGTGCAGACTTGCAGCATCTTTAGAGTGGACTAAAACTTTTAATTTCCCCCAAAAGCCGTTTTGATTTAATGGCCATTCAGAAGCCCATGAAGGTGTTCTATCTAAATGGCCTTAATGCAGCGGCTAATTACCCTGTATTGACATATTGTCCCGCCTCAGGTCAGCAGGTCAGCAGTTTGAGATTAATGACACCGGAAGGAGGTTGTAGAAAGAGGTAACAAGGAAGCGTGACTGTAATGTTTTTTTATATTACCAATTTAATGCTTAAGATTTTGTTCACTTCAACGTTTTAGGCTGTAATAGGTCGTGTAATGTTACTCAGACATCGTTGGGGTGGTTTTGTTTTTACCTTTATGTGTATTGCTCGTATAAAATCCCATCAACGGCCCTCCTACATTATTTATTATTCAAATGAGTTTATAATTAGCGACCTTCGGTTTAGGTTTGTATCTTTCTTTTTGCTTTTTTATCTCCACGCGTATATTTCTGTTTTCATATAGCGTATTTTCTTTTAATGATTTTAGGCTAGTAGTGCATTCTAGTAAGGACTCGTCCCCTCCCTCATTCCCTCTAAAAGATACAACAGAACTGACTGGCTTGTCGAGCTTGAAGAATTGTTTAATTTCAGAGCCCCGGCGTTTCCTGAGGTGAGGTCTGCATTGGCTGCTAATAGAGATCTAATTGATGGGCCGAGTCCCGTTTCCGTGCTCTCTCTCCCTTTATTGCGCCCCGGCGTCTACTGTAAAATAGGTCTGTAATCAGATTCCGCCTATTCCTCCTGGAGCAGGATGAGAGCTCAGGGCTGCGGAGAGAAAGAGATGGGGCAAAAAAAAAGAAAGAAGAGGGGGGAAAAAAATCGTTATTAAAAAAGTTAAGCCTTGAGTAGAAATTCAACATACTGTTGAGGCTTGATGAAAAAGAGGAAAGTCGGCTTTAACATACAAATTGCCTGACTTTTCTTTAAATAAACCCACATTATTACTATAGAATCCTCCAGTGTGGCTGCAGCACTCATTAGTGACTTTTTTTTTTTTAATCTGTCAGAATAGCCTTTTTCTCCTTTGGGATTTATAGGTTTGCAATATTTTTTTATACTGAACTCTTACAAGATTAATATAGATCTGTCATAAAAGGCTTTGATATTGCTGACAAATGCACCTTCTATAATTATTATTTTAACATGGTTATATCTGCTTTCATGACTCGCACTCTTAGTTCATGATCTAATCAAATACCACACAGTCCACTGTTGTCATTCACCCAGAAGGTACAGAAGATGTCAATCAAATCAGACTGGTAGCAACAGAAACATACTGATTCTCTCTATTTTTTTTTTTTTTTTGCCATCTCCTCTGCTTCTCTCTCCGTCTCCTATAGAGCTTCCTGGAAGGCTGTGATTGGCCGTCTGTCTGGGCAGTGATAGCAGCCCTGGAGCCGAGGATGATTGATGATGGTGAGGGCAAGGCCGAGCGCTAGGAGCATAAAGCCCCATAGATGCCTCAATAAAGAGCCTGGCTAGTGGAGAGCCTGGGCCCCGCTCAATAGGGCCCCTCCGCCTCTAAGGACCCACGGCTAGAAGAGTGCATGGAGAGAGGGAGAGGAAGAGAGGGAGAAGGAGAGGTGCTCTGTTGTTGGATAATCTGTTTAGCTATCGAGCCAGCAGCCGTCTGAGGCTGGATAAGTGCAGCGACGGATGTGTGTGGGGTGAAAATAGCAGGGGTTGGCTGGTGGAGTGCTGGAGGGGAGATACAGGGAAAGAGAGAGAGGGAAAAACAGAGCGAGAGATGGATCATCCAGTCTCAGCATGCATAATGGAAAAAAGGGAAGCGGATGAACCAAACTGGAAATGAGATCTGCAGGCTGCTTTTCACACACACATACACGCACACTATAAATGATCAAAAGCTGAAAAAGTTGACCACAAGAAAGTGACTGAAGACTCAAACTGAGTGATCTGACCTCAGTGCTGCCACTCTGGTGGCCATTATTCAGCCTACAGATGCATAACTGTGGTGACCTTTGCTTCGGCAAATCAATGAGACCCTGCTAGGTTGGATTCCTTCGGTGCTGCATCCACTGCTGTGGCCCCATGCAGCCCTGTTGCAACCCCTAGTTCACAGCAACTCTGAAAAGCACAATTAGGCAATAATCTGCTCCTACCAAGTCAGCTTTCAGTGACTCCAGCATGGCTACACGATGTCCTGCAGACCCTCCTGGTTGGAGTTGAGAGAATGGACTGCTGGCCTGATGAGGGTCTGGAAAGATCAAAGTTGTAGGGAAATGCTTTTCAGATCTTTCGCTAGTCAGGACAAATATACAAAAAAAAAAGTTTGCTATCAATTAACAAATAAATGACATTTCATAACAGTTGTGGCCTGTTTTGAATGCTCCAAAAAATACTTTGCAAAGATTTTAACTCCATCCATATGTGCATTTTCTTCAGTTGGATTTGTATCGCATGATAATGGACATCTTTGTGTCAATACATTCTGAAAATAAATCTACCAAAGTTTCTACAAACAAGATCTGCTCTTTGATTCATCTGTTGTTGCACACCATGTATTCATATAAATATATATATATATTTATGAGCACACTTCCAAGCCATATCTCACTAAATTTTAGAAAAGAAGTAAAGATTTCATATGCAAATTGTTTAAATTTAGAGGTTATCAGGCACTGGACAGTGAACGGAGGATTCTCACCTGCATGAAGATTCAAGAAAAAGTATAATGGTTTGTAAGCCAAATAAGAACAAAATATCCCAGGACACAGTTACCGCTGATGTGTCCTTCAGCACAGTGAAAGAAAAGGATAGCAGCGGAGGTCAAAACGATGGAGGTCGAAAATGTAATCACTATAACAGAATAAACACACTCCCAAATCTTACTAGTAACCCAGAGCACAAATTTCTCCTGTGAATGAAGGCATTGACTGTGAGGTCAGTTTTTATTGCCTTATGAGGTCAAAACTAATCAAGTTTTTGCTTTCAAGTCTAACGTCCTCAGGCTGTTGAGACCTCAAAGCAGTAGTTAACTGGTTGCTTTTAGGTGAACCTAAGCTGGAAATTCAAGTCAACAACATTTTAATTAGCAAATTGTAATTTTAGTTAAAACATGCTTTATATTTGTATGCTTGCCATGTAAGATGATAAATAGTCTAAACTTGAGATATTTGCAGTTATATTTATCACCGATCCAACATCACCACTAAATTGGATATCCAAAGTTGTATCAGCCACTGTATTTTTAAGTATTTGATCCTAAGCATGATTAAAAATAAACAGGTTAGTCAGACTGCATACATACTGAAACAAAAATCATGCAATTTCCAAATAAAGTTGAAAGCATTAAAGAAAACAAATCTATCTGTAAACTGAATATAACATCCTGAACAAGAAAGAAAGAATTATTACGGTGATTGAAGGCAAAACAGCATCAAAACCTACAGAACCTAACCTCCAGCAGTGGATTAGCAGGTAAAGGAAGAGTCAATGAATGTCAGCCAAAGAGACAACCAATGAAAGAAGGTGCAGGGGCTGTCCTTGAACAATGATGCCTTGGTGTTGACCTGGCCAGAATGCCCACACTGAATCAAACAGAATCAAAGGTGGTAGTGGACTGAGCATTTGGCTTGACTGCTAAAGGTGCACAAAGTAAATAGCAGTCAGACTGGCATAATCCACTCCCATAAGGATTGATTAGAAACAAAGGTCAATGTAGATATGTTCAAAATAAACATAAAGCAACAAAATTACAAATGAGACCTGTACGCAACTTTTGCTACTCTTGCTCATTTTTAATGTAGTGCATTTAACTAATTCAAAAATATATAGAAGACCAATTATACCAGGACACTGAACATTTTAAATGGTTTAATATTTTAGTGTTATGGCACAGGGTGAGCTTTTACTTATTTATGTAGCCACTGTTTCAGAGAGAGAAGTAAACATTACAAGTAACTTCTGTCAATTGCTCTACACATCAAAAATTCACAAGGCCTCTTACAGCAGGTTTAGGGCCACACTGTCTGGTCAGACAGGACTTCAGGGTTTTTAGATGAACTGTATGAGCTCTGGGGACAGTCTTACAGCAAGAAGAAAAACAAAGACAAAGGAGATTAGCAAAGCTGGGAAACACTGGACAGGTTTCAAGATTCAAATATGTACAAACAACAAGAGGAAGACAATCACTGGGTTAAAAACCAACAAACAAGGTTTATAAAATAAACAATAATCATAATGACTAATGTTCAGAAGTGTGAAGCTGCTTGGCTTTTCTGTCAGCCCCTCCTATCCTCGATCTGTTATTACGGGTTTGTAATCTTCTCATGATGTGAATGAATGACTTGTACAATTTACTAATGAACCTAAAACTGCCTAGCTAGCAACAAATTACATCTTATTGCTTTACAGTCAATTAAAGCCACAAGAAAAATCTGTGTGAGCAGTTCAAAAGCAATAGGTTGATGAAAGATAACAATCAAATGTGTCTTTATTGATTTGTGATTAGTGTGGGGGGCGCTCGTTCGTGGGGTATCCATAACTTGATTTTGTCTCATATTTTAATTGCTTAATTGGAGTGATTATTTAGCAATGGGAAACCAATCCACCTGTTCCCCCTCTGTACATGTGAAAAAGTCAACAGTGTTTGGAGAGTCGTGTTGAAACATACGCTTACAAATTCTGCATTACAAATAAAAGCCCCTGCATTCAAACCCTGCTTGTAAATTCATTTTGCATTAAATTATTTTTAAGTGACATCCATTCATAATTGAATATTTTAGCTGGATGAGGTTAATCTGATTTAAACTACTGTGATTTCCGGACTATAAGCCGCTACTTTTTGCACGAGCTTTGAACCCTGCGGCTTATTGTCCGGTGCGGCTTTTCTAAGGCTTTTTCATGATTTTTGTGACATCGTAAGAGGATTTGTTTTGGTTTGTTCCGCCATTTTGCCTGGCGGAAAGGCATGTGATCAGACACGGAAAAGAGTGATATGTTGGTCACATGTCCGTCCGCCAGCCAAAGAAGTGCCGTACGAATTAGCGCGAAAAAGAGACTAGATTAGCAAGCTGGCTCTCGCTGGCCCTGTACCCATATCTGCAGCAGGTCTCCAAGGTGAACAGCCTCTGGCATGTTAGAACAAGGCAGCTAAGGGAAGTCGGCAAGTCAGAGCCATAACTTCAGGATAAGGATTGGCTCTAAGGGCTGGGTCGGTCGGGGGGCGATGCGCGGCCCACTTTGCGGGGCTCTTCCGAGGCTGGTGGAGCAGTCGCTCCGTTGCCCTCCCCTCCCCCCACAAGGCGGAACGTGCACCGCCACTACTAGCAACTAGCCCGCCCGCTAGCACTACTAGCCCGCTA
>VURO01017978.1:0-10163 GCA_015108175.1 Pelvicachromis taeniatus
GGGGGGTGGTTTGTGTGTGTGTGTGTGTGTGTGTGTGTGTGTGTGTGTGTGTGTGTGTGTGTGTGTGTGTGTGTGGACAGTTGAGCCTTATTTTCCCACTTCAATTATCCAATGTGTGTTTATATAACACTCCCTTCCCCTTCTCTGTTTTATGCTGTTTTCCCGCTCATTGCTTGATTGTTCTGCATCTCCTTACATCTTTTTTTTTATTTACATTTAAAAAAAATCTCATTTCACTTTTCTCTTACTCCTTGCTTTTGCTCTCAATAGCTCTCCTCTTGCACGTCTGGAAAATTTTTCCACTGAGACAACCTCGCTCAGAAGAATTTAACACGCAAGCACCCCCCTCCGCAAATTCAAAACACTGCGCCGGATTACTAATGAGCGCCACGTTTTGCTCTCCTGCTTTGCCTGTTGTTCTTTCGCCTCCTTTCATCTTTCCCTCTCTGCTCTGTACTTTCACCCCTCTGCTTCTGTCTTCTTTTAGTTGCGTAGTAGAAGAGATAATCCTGCAGATGATGCCAGTTGCACGCTTTATAGTTCTAGAGAAGGTGAGAGTATCTCAGGAGAGAGAGTGTACTTGAGGTACTAATGAGGTCTGGGGAGACCCAAACTCTGCTTAATGGTGCTGACAGATATTTCATCAGTCCTTAAGCAACAGCCACCGTCATCAGCCTCATCACCATCACCATCAATGCAGAATTAACTATGCCCTCAGCATATTTGAGTAATATATAATACAAGGTAATGATATGATTGAAATCAAGACTCAGGACTCAAAAAAGTGGCACAAAATTGATGGATGAAATGAACAGATGTAAAATAAACTATTAATTGGCCATTGTGAGACACTGACTTAATACTTCCTGTAGGCTATAGGTGAAAACAATTGAATTTAAGCCTTTCTAATAACCCTGAGAGCCTTTTTTCAAAGTCTCCACTCGAGGTCTGAAGATCAGGTGACCATAAAACTTTAGACATTTGAAGACTTGCTTTCACCTGCAGCGTGGTTTCATGTTTCAAGTTTTCCCGTGTGAACACTCTACATAGAAACCTGTTTGGAATTGGCGTGTAACATGGTTTTAGATCCGGCGTCTTGCTTTGTAAACATTTTTTTTGTAAACATTTTGTGAATTGCGTTGCCCAAACTGAAAAGTGGGGATTGATACCACTCTCATGCTTGATAGGAAGCCAGCAGCCAAAGCTAAACTCAGCACAGGGCCTGGAAAAAGGGAGCGTGAGGATAGGCTGCGAAATCCTCTAAAGCTGAGTCATTCACTTTGTTTATTTACTCTGCTATAAACTGACTTTTCGGTTTTACAGGGGATTATATGAGAGAGACGGTTTCTTGGTGCTGTTGCTTCCTGGAGTCTCCGTCGGCCGCTCGACACCCGCAGTGACACCCTGCTGATATGCTGCCGTCCTCGTCGTTCCCAGTCTTTACATTAGGCATAAGTTAACCGTGCTGCTGGCTGTGGCTTCATATCGAGTGGTATCGCTGTGAAATCAAATAACTGTTCATTTAACTTATCAGTCATGTTGGGATGAAGCTGGGTAACTTCTTTTAAAAAGGTTGACAGGGCCATCATTAAATCCCTTCTCAAAAATGATCCTTTAAGTACTTAAAGTGCCTCAGGTTTAAAACCTAAAATCACGTTGGCAGCCAAAAGTGCCGTCTGGGCATCCCAGGCTGATATGTATTGATTTTTGATCTAATCTTAGACGAGATACAGAGACCCATAAAGTAGACCGATTCTCACACATTTCCACGCTGTGGAGGGAAAACAAGACCGAGGCCTCAAAGATGGAAACGCTGATAGTGATTTCAAGGTCCTTCCATTATTTTAGGTCTCCCCTTCTCTTTATTGAGTTCCTCCAGTAGATTTAATGTGGCGATATACACGTCTTATTGTTTTGTCTGAGACGGGAGAAACAAAAAAGCTGTGATCCTGCGAAACACCCACTGATAACATGAAAAACAGGAATTCTCAGTTGGGTTACGCACGCTTTGTTTCAAGCATCATGGAGAGTGCTGAGAGAAGGTTCCCGAATTAGTCAAGATAAGCTTTAAGACAAAAACAGTGCACGCACGCTACGAAGTTTATCATGCACGACTGTATTGTACTGAAACTCAGTCCTCCTTCACATAGCACAAAAAACAGTTATTTTGGACGGGTTATACAACAATATCTGAAAATCACCAAATGCATCTCAGAAAAACGAATTCCACAAAATGAAGTGCACACATCAGCTGTGCAGCTGGGCTATGTGCAGAGAGTGAATCTGACTTTAAAGTTTAACTTGCAGGATCAGATGTGGGTGTAGTGTGTGCCAGAGTCCACTTTTTAACCAGCTAATTGTAATGCAAATCTATACTATTCTGGACCAACGACTCCCCGATCAAAACAGTGACAGATGGTGGAAAATGTATTTTAAAACCGGTCAGTCTTTTTAGAATAGAAGCCGTGAGGAGGCATTACAGCGCTCTATATTCACAACGACAAAATGGCGGCTAAACGAGGATAGATGTGTGAATTAGAAATGAGGGCCATGTGGAGCCTGCCATTTTTAGACCTATATTTAGGGCCTGTTAAAAGAATAATGACCATCAAAGGCCTGTAAAAGAGAGGAATTGCCATCAGAGCCCGTATCCAAAAGGTGATTTATTACACTCTAATGGGAAGGAAATGGTCCTCTGCACATCAAAGGACAAAGCAACATTGTATAAAGAGACCGAAAATAAACTTATTCGGCCCACAACGCCCCACATTTTCATCTCCTCATGCATGTGAAACTCGGCTGATCGGCTCTTGAACATCAAGTGTATTTCAGGGAGTTGAAGCATTGAATTCCCTTTCAAAGGATAAGCAGTCTGAACCAAGTACGGATGCTCATCGCAAGCAGGGAGTGGAATGTGGATTTGATGGATTTAAAATGTCTATTTTTATGATCAGACTTTCAAAGTACCCTTGTAGTTTTGGGGGTTTTAATGTCAAAAATGTACACTTAATTTGGGCCAGCTTCCACCATCTAGCAGTGACCCTCGCTGACACTTGCTAAGTTTCAACCATGTGAACCGCAGCGTTCACCAGCTGGGGAAATCCAACAGTGTCAGCTGTTGAAATGTACGTTTTTTTTTTTTTCCTCGTGGGTTTAGCAAAGTGGGTGGAACGCTGCTCGATATGCTACCTGAGTTGGAATTGCTTTTTGCCTCATTACAAAGGGGGGGGAAAAAAACAATGCTGGTAGGCAGCACTTGATGAGAGATGGAGTGAGAAAGAGAGATTTGGGCTTGGATTTCTGTGCCTACTGAGCTGATAATCAGTCCTACAGAATCACTGGCTCAGTTCAGCAGGAACAGGAATCCGGTCCACTCACCACCAGAGCAGAAACAAACGGACGTCGCATGAAAGAAATGAATTATGTTTTATTTTTGCGGTTTAAAAATACGATCCATGGCAGTACAGCAGGGGCGCTGGAGTCTGATGAAATGCACTATTTTTTATTTTTTTTTAAGAGAATACACTGGATAATTTTATTAAAAGGGGAATAAATATTTGGGAGCAAATGTATTTTTAAAAAACAGGCCTGGGACTTCTTGGTTAACCTGGCTGCAGAAAGATATTGGTTAACAGTTTAAATGTACTGTTGTCATTGTTTTTGTTGAATATGTTGCATTTTGAACTTGGTGACATTGAGAGCAAAAGTAAAAATGTCTGATTTTTAGGATATAAAAATGTGTTTTATTTAATTCTGAAATATTTTCTACTTGCATGCATCCTTTGCATCTTAGCCGACAACACCTGCTTTGGACTCTTTCGTCTGGACCAAAACCTGCATTTCTGTGTTTGTCTTCACTGCACATAGATAACCCGTTAGAGCATTGTAAGCATCTACCAAATGTTCTGTAAGGCTCCAGTGTGAACATATTCTTCATTTTCTTCCAGGTTGCTGACTACAGACAGGAGGGACAGGAGTTTGGCACAGCAGCCGTACAAGAGTCCAGCACTCACCTGTTCTTTTGCCTGGATGCTGCAGAATAGCTCAGCAGTGTGAAAACCAGAGGGCTGCATTCATGCTCTGCAACTACGGCCAACTGGCAAAGTTTAGAGCACAGCAGTTCTGTTCATTCAAGTCTAAGAAATAGCCGGTAGGTGCTAGATATGTGCACAATTAGTCAGCCGAAGGCTTGAATGTTGGTATACTTGCTGGTAATTATTCATATGTTATTAACCCTCTGAGGACTGAGTCATGACAGGTGTTAATCCCGATCCCTTCATATGAAGAAAGAAACCGATACATAATGTGTGACGGGTCAGAGTCCGTATAGAGTCTCTGTAGTCTTTATTCCATGATTGCCAAGACAGCCATTTTGTTAGGTACACCTGTTCAACTGCTTCTAAATGCAGATATCTAATCAGCCAATCATATGACAGCAACTCAATGCATTTATGTATCATTGAATGTAGCGTGCTTTTTAGACCCAACGGCAACTTGGATCTCAGAGGGTTAATGTACAATGCCAGTCAGCTACTGGGGCTAAGTGACAGGAAATTGTTAACCAGTCAAATGGGCAGTTCTGCACAATTTAATACATTTAGTTAATGAATAAATTAACAGCTTCACATGACTCTCAATTACGCGCAAAATATTTGTACGGACAATTTTTAACCTCATCTGTCAAATTAGGCTTAATTTTTGACTGTTTGCTGATTTCTCACCAGTCAGTCCAATTTCATTCTCCTATTTAAATTTAGGAAAAGAAGTGAATTGTAACCCATAACTATACAACTCTGTTTATTATGAGGTATTGTTGTATTGTTGGTGGGATAAGGGAAAATATAAAAGAAATAATTCTGTTAATGGGATATGGCCAAACAAAACAAAAACCCAAAGACATTTCAAGGAAAAGTCACTGCATGTCCATCCAAGCTGAGCTGCTGTTTGTGTAGGTGTGTGTGTGTGTGGGTGCAAGTGTGATTTCTTGTCTGTTTAGTCTAAAGTCATGATTCGGTTCTTTGGAGTTTAGACTGGAAATTCTTTGAGGTGAGTAATGTTTTTGGAGGTTTTGGGTTTTTTTTTGGTTTTGTTTTAACAAATTCACTCCAGGCTGTAATGAAACGGGCAACTCTACATGCGCTGCTCTGCAGATACGAATGGCAAACCTGTTTGTGTATAATAGATTTTTTGTATTTGTTGTTTACGTTAAAATAAAATTGTTTTCATCAGATCTGTGTACAGCTTTTGTTTAAGAGACAAAACAAAGAAAATCTGAAAATTAGTCAGGCACTCGCGCCCGTTACACTGACTTTATATGTAAATTACACATCGGAGACACTTATTACAGCCGGACAGACTCCATACCACCTGGAGGAGAAATGTTGCAGCGGCGCTACAGGAGATGGGCTACACCTGGAGGGAAGCTCAGCGTGGAGGGAACTTGATGTGGCCTTACGTCTCACCATGACATGCAGAGAATAAGAAGGAGATGACACTTATAATTCATAACAAGTGTATTTAATTGATTAATATGAGGACGTATATCTTTTTTTTAAATCACAAATCCAGAGAATAAAAATACAGCATTTATTACTGGGAGGAAAAAAAAACAGCACGAATGTTCTGCTAATATTTAATGGTTCAATTACATTTTAGCACAATTTCCAGAAATGCAACAAAAACAATATCCTAAATAATGAAAGAGGCCAAAAATGGATTATTCTACAAACTATACATGTATAGTTTGCATAAATACATGCATATGTATTTGTTTACATTCTGTCCAACTCCAGCATCAGTCAGCTAGCAGTAACAATAAGTGTTACGTAAAAACAGTGTACGCGTCCAGTTTTGAATCAAATGTGACCTTGAGCTTTACAAACAATAAGGTATTTAAAAAGTACATACAGAAATATCTGCATGAGTGACATTAATCATTTACATTTATCACACACTCAGCACTGTTAGAGCATGTTTTTCAAACCAGAAACGGTAATTACGCGACGACAACTGGCATTTGGCTCTCCTCCCCTCAAACCTACGTCTTACAGTCGGCATTTGTAGCATGAAGGATTTATATTATGAGGCAATTATGAGAGTGGGAGGAATCTGACACGTCGTGCGAGCTGCTGCTGCTTTGCAGCGTGATCTGTCACACCGAGTGTCCTTGTGGGCCTAGGCAGTTTTGTTTTGCGTGCGTACGTCTAATTGTGACCTGGCTCCGTGGTTTTGACACAGTCCTGTCATCTTTCCACAGCATATCAACAATAGAGCGTGGCTATTTGTTATTCTGCAAACAAGCTAAAAGCCCAGGGATGAGCTCATTGTTGCTTGCTTTTGTACAATCTTGTATGTAATTGTGCGTGTGTGCCTATTGCTCACTCTGAATGCATTTGCGTTATAGTCTTTTGAAGTTCCTTGATCCTTAGATGAACTGTGTCTCTTGATAAACAGCTTCCTTCGTTTAGTCTGAGCTCCAGTGAGCTGAGAACACATGCTGCTTCATCAAGCACACCAGACTGATCCACCACCTGGACTGACACACACACACGCACACACACACACAAAATGGGGAAAAACACAACATCGTTATTGCCTGTGACTGGGCCGACAATCACGTTTATAGTATGACACCAGATAATTGTCAATATTGGACCGTGTAGAAAAATCTTGCGTGTTTTTCACATTCACACTTAAGTTAGTGTGTGTTACATCATTAGATCTGATCTATATGAACATGACACACATAAAAAAATAAAATACTAAAATAACTTTTTAGTTAAGCAAAGACTACATGTACTTCAAAATAAAAGTCTCCCGTCATGCTTGCTTATCTGAATCATGTCAACAGCTACAGCGACTACTGCCATTTATACATTTTGGCTTTGTTATAAGTTATATTTTATATACAAGGCATAATATAAAAGATAGAAATACAATCATGTCAGTTTATTTTATTTTGAATTAGCATCATTAACATTTAAACATAATTTTTAATAGTCTTCTTTTACATAGACAGTGCCACTGCATTAAGATGTTTTGGGGTTTAGGTACCAAAATATGGAAAGATGTATATTATATGAATGCACTACAGATTATTCAAACTAAAGAACTTTTGTAGATTAAACTCTCACACCTCATTTAAAATACACACAGAAATGTGCATTTCCCAACAATGACCTACCGGCCCGTTTCTGTGTGTCCACCCTCTTATTGTGGAAACCAGTAACAGGGTGGACGTTTTATGCTTAAATCAACCATTATTCGCCACGTGATGGACAACAGACTAGCACATGAAGAACACAAACAATATTTTTAACATAGTTATCAACCATGTGATCAAAATTACAAAAGAAGATCTGTTTGGGCAACAGGGTGAACAGGTCATGCTTTAACGCATCTGTGAACCATCCTGAAACATATGGGGGGGGGACTCTCATATGTTATGACTCCCCCGTCATAAGAATAACGGGGGACGGACAAAAGAGGGACAATTTCTTTCAGACTTTAAACATAAATGTAAAAAAATTTGACATAGAATTTTACTATTAAGACTATTCAACAGTAATGAACAAGTTCTATTTTTTTTTTTTCTTTTAATAACTTATTAACTGAACTTGAACTTGAATGAAAGGGACATTTTACTTGTGCTTGTGTTGACACACACAACTGTTTGCTAATAGTTAAAATTGTAAGGCAAGCTTTTTGAAATAAGTATTTCATTTTTATACAAAACACACTCAGATCTGTGGTGGGGATTAAAAGGCATTAAATACCAGGAATGATTCACATTCCCAAGGTGCTGCTATTGCCTCTGAGAATTACATGTCACTTGTTTGTTTTTTCTCTCCAAACTTTGCACTTTTAAAGCATAATAAAGATATATCACAGACTTTAAACAAATGTACATATGGAGCTTTGTCAAAAGGAGAATCAACAAATATTCTCAGATTCCTGCATTTGATCCATGTTTCAACCTGTCCAAATGTCCAAGAATAGATTAGAATAGAATAGCACTTTATTGCCCTGAAACAAGTCTGGCGTGGGACACTGAACCCTCCGCCCCAGTAGGTAGACCAGCGCTTTGTTATGCAAAGTGCTGGTCTACCTACATTGTATGTGTGTCTGTGTGGGTGAATGAGTTAAAGAAAGGCACATTTAAAAAGTTAATGAAAATAGGAATTAATTTTCTATGGAGCACTACCGTCTTTCAGACCAGTCTTTGCACTTAAACTCGTGCATCTGAGATGATCCTGTGTGTCAAAATGTTTACCCTTCAGCTTGAATGAGTGGTGGGCTGAGACTGTGCTGGTGTAGCCAATAACTCTTGGACCATTCCACTGATCCCCGAGACCTAATTGTCATCACAGCAATGATCTTGGACATGGAAGTTGGGCCAGTTTGACACACACACAAGTTTGACTGGTCAACCTCTCGAAAAATAGTAGGGGGTCTGAAAGTAGTCCATCTTGTGTCCCAAAGACACAAGATTAAGAGGAAAACTAGCCAAGTTTTATTATGTATGTTTCCTGATTTAAATGGATGGATTTGCAAAACATTCCAATCAAACCTTGCATACTGCATGAAAGGAGGACCGAAATGATCTTTCTCTATAACATGGACCCTTTGATGCATATTTTTTTGTCAGTAGCTCATATCGAAGGTCCAGAGGAAATTCTAGTGCAAAACTATTTCAAGCATTATGCATAGTGAGCTTTGCTTTTTAATAATAACTGGATGTGTGGAACAAGAATCTGAAAACGACAGAAGAGAAACAGTTTTGCTCACCATCTGTAAAACCTCTGCTGGGCCACTTGGTGGTAGCTGGCAGAAAACAGCAACATGAACTAAAAGGCTGACAGTCAATGATGGAGCAAGTGATTGCTGCTCAGGTTGTGGTAAAACCAGCATGACCAGTGACTGCAGGCGGTCGCTGGGAAGAGGATGAGCTGCGACCAAGAAAAGAGTGTGTATGTGGTTCCAAGCTTCTTTGGCCCGTGCCTGGTGGGAAAGGTTAAAAGATTAAAGAAGGAAGGAAGGAAGGAAGAAAGAAAGAAAGAAATGAATGTCAACCAAGTCAGATTTAACGTGTCTTTTGTTGTCTTTCATTTAAAAAAAAAAAAAAAGACATAATAAATGACTGCTAATTCAAAAATGAGACAACAAGAAAGCCTAACAGAGAAGAACGTACAACTGTAGTAGAGGAGATGTTGGAGTCTCCAAGGGTTTGATGGGAGGCGGACAAACAAGAGACAGAAAGGCAAAACTCAGCCAAGCTGGCCAGACGCTCGGTGAGAAATCAATACTACATCACCCTTTTCACCCAGCCCTCTCATCTGTATCTCTCTCCCTCCGTTCACCACTGTCTCACTCCCTCCCTCTTGGTTAGGGGTCATCCATAATTAATTCATTAATGTGATATTCCTTTTTTCGCCCCTCTGTATTGTTTCTGTTGCTTCCAACAACAACAACAGACTATCGTTGTTATGTTGCTGAGTTATGCTGAAGCACTTAGCTGCCGCAGTATTGGTAAAAGAAGTGAAATAGTTGGAACAAACTGGTTCTCAAACAAAGTTTATTTAAGAAGATTCCCAGTCGCCTTCTTAGTTATAAGAAGGAAAGAAGGGGAAGAGGTAGCTGCATCGATCAGCTCAACACTTACTAAGCCATTAATGGAAAAATCTAGATTTCATATAACTAGATTAAAATGATTAAAAAAAAAAAACAAGTCACCAGCTTTGAAGCTCTGTGGTGCCACCTGTTGGTGGGGTAGTGGTAGAAGGTCAGCAGCCACAGGAAGGGACCACCATCTTCAGGCCCAGCTGTGACCAGCAGCTGGACAGCTACCTGTACCCAGTGGGCACACTGAATCAGCAGGAACCAGGCCTCAAACACGTTGTGGTGCCCCCTGCAGGACATTAGGAGAAGTAGCGCTTAACAGCAGAAGTAGAACCCTTCCTAAACAGCAGTCCCCGTTGGGTATGACTGGGATGTGATGGATGTGATTTGTTACCGAAAAGACACTGTACCACATGAGAGAACATATATTATATGAACACATACCTCACGGGCTGCAATTTCTTTAAAAAAAAAAAAAAAAAAAAAAAAAAAATTAAAAAATAAAAAAAATAAAAAAAAATTTTTTAAAATATTAAAAAAATTAT
>VURO01017978.1:21881-32122 GCA_015108175.1 Pelvicachromis taeniatus
CAATTACCAGGAGAAAGCCTTACATCTCTATTAAAAAAAAAAAAAAAAAAAAAAAACACCCAAAAAAAAAAAAAAAAATTCACCTAAAAAAAAAAAAAAAAATAAAAAAAAAAAAAAAAAAAAAAAGGGGGCAGCGCATTTAGGTTTGCAAAATTTCACCTGAACAAACCACAAGTCTTCTGGAACAATGTCCTTCGTATAGCTTAGACAAAAATCAAGCTGTTAATAACAAACATCACATTTCAGGCTAAATCTGTCATGCTAACTGTGAAATACAGTGGTGGACAGGTGGTGACATAGGCTTGTTTTGCAGCCACAGAACCTGGACACCTTGCATCAAGTCAACCATGAATTCCCCCTGTATACCAAAGTACTCAAGAATCACAGGCCGTCTGTACAACGGCTGAAGTTTGGCCCAAACTGGGTAATGGAATAAGATGATGACATAAAACACTTGGCTGAAATGGCTGAAAAAGAAAAGAATCAAGGTTTTGCAGTGGCCCAGTCAAAGCCCAGACCTCAACCCATTTGCAATGCTATGATGGGATCTTATGAGAGCTGTGCATAAACGAATGCCCACAAACCCCAATGAATTAAAGAAATGCTGTAAAGAAGAGTGGGCCAAAATTCTTCCACAATGATGTGAGACACTGATAAAGTCACAGAAAATGATTACTTCAAGATTTTGCTGCTAAAGGTTGTTCTACAAGCTAATGAATCAAAGGGTGTACTTAGTTTTTCACAGGACCACAGAGTCTAGTTAATTTTTTTCTTTTGACTGTACATGCATCACAATATAACAAGACTTTGATATAATATTCCAAACCCTAAGATCCATAGCATCAAAGCTAATTAGTTACTGGAATATAGGATGACTCGGCTGGCATCACATCATTTGAACCACATGAGTGGAGAAAAGGTATTCCAGTAAGTGAGACTGTATGGACAGCATATGAGCAACTTCAGAGATGAACATTCCTTCTTACAGAGGGCCTTGGTGTTTTACGAGAATTTTTTTAAGGGGCCTCATCATACACTGATAAACTAGACTAATAAACTCAGCTGATTCTCTAATCAAGGAACAACAGGGGGGGAGCACAGTGCTCATAGTCTAAGGCACAATACTATATGAGTGATTCTCAAACATCTTTCAATAAAACAGCAAAGCTGCCAAGATGTACGATTTCTAAAAATATTTAATAAATATGTCACAGCAGAAGAAGCGTGGAGACATACTGCCTTGTTTTTACTTTCAGTGTTGGCATTTAAAAACCAAAAGTGATGCCACACAGCATTCAGTGGTCTCGTGAATGATATACTGAATTTTTGACAAAAATATTCTTCAGAATTCCTTCAGAAGTTCTTGAAAACCCAAAGATCCATAACATGAAATTAGAGATTGATTTAAACCTTAGAAATCCCCTCAACTCAACCACAAATTTGACATACTGTTGCAAGCTGGAAAGTGAGATCCAACAGAAACAGCCAAAGCCTCACATCTTCACAAGACATTTCTTTTTAGAGCTGCAGAAAAAACACAGAAACATCTACACCACAAAGTACCAATCCCCTTCAAACTACAAACAAAGGGTGCTTAACAATAGATAAGAAGAAAAAGAGACTGAGAAGCACAATGTATAAAGAAAAGGACTCAAGTGAAACAGAAAAACAGAAACCAATGTAGGGATGCTGCAGCGCTGTTGGTGAGGATGTGTGGTTTCTTTGGCCAAGCCCTACAACACGCTAAGATGCTTACCCTCTTCACAGTCGCAAAAAACAACCCAATAACTACCATCTGAGAGCCCTCAAACTCTGCACATTGAGTGCATAAAAGAACCGATGAATCTTATCCCACCCTTGGTAAGGAGGCACAGTGAGGCTGGGGAATGAGAGGGAAGGGAGGCTGGTTAGAAGAAATATCAGAGGGACACTGGAATGCACTGCGATGGCTGCAGTTTAAAAGTCATAAGCAACTAAGTTGGCTTTGGGGACATTGACTGCCATTGCTGCCATAGAAATTATCCCCCCATAAATCTAAAATTAAAACAGAGGATGTAGAAAAATGCACAACGCAAAGGCTTGGGTGGTTTTTGATGGGTGTCTGTTAACAATTACTACGCCATGACTGAATTCTCCCAAAACCAAAGAAAGACTGAAGTATAACCTCAGATGGTCAAAACAGCAAAGACGAAAAAAAAGAAGATAAAATGAAGGATAAGTGTGCAAAAAAGGCTGATTATAGAAAATAACAAAGAGAGAAGCAACTGCCCTCAAACCTGGCACAAAGACCTCTACAAGAAGCGAGAGCAATTTAAGTTTTCCACCAAAATGGCCAAATGTGTCACTTCTGACCCCATAAACCTTGTGTATATGGATATTTTAAGACATTGATTTTTGAAAGAAAATCATTTGTGTCATGTAGCCAACTCAGATTGAAAATACTTCTGTGTATTATAAGAAACAACCCTTTTAAATTCAGAAACTTTTTTTATTTTGTTTTATGCTTAGTTTTAGCTTTTTGGGGTTCTTTTCAATGTGCTGCTTCCCTTCTTCTTCTTTTTTTTTAAGATGTGTGTAAACCAAGCTACCCCATGGTTTACACACTGGTCATGATTTATGCTATAATAGGAAAAGTATGACAAAGTGCTTTTGGTAATTCATTACACTCACCATTCCATTTCATCCCAAATGTGCTTTATTGGATTGAGATTGGGATGTAATGGAGGCCATTTGTGTACAGTGCACTCACAGTCATGTTGAACAAGCCAGTAGGAGAATCAGAATTTCTCAAAAACTGAGACTCATCAGACCAGGCAATGTTTTTCCATTTTTCTACTGTTCAGTTTTGATATACCAGTGTGAACTGCAGCCTGCGTTTCCTGCTCTTAGCTAAAAGGAGTGGCACACAGTGGGGTCTTCTGTTTCTGTAGCTCTTCTCCTTCAAGGTTTGATGTGTTGTGTATTCAGAGATGCTCTTCTGCCCACACTGGTTATAAGAAGTGTTTATTTGAGTTACTGTTGCATTCCTACCAGATTGAAGCAGTCTGGTTATTTTCCTCTGACCTCTTTCTTTGCCTTTTTGTGTTTTTTTTTTATTTTATTTTTTTATACATAAACATTTTCTGTAAACCCTAGAAATGGTTGTGCAGGAACGTCCCAGATGATTAGCAGTTTCTGAAATACTCAAACCAGCCCATCCGGCCTCAAAAGCCCCATTTCCTTTAGTAACTCCTTGGATTGACTCACCATGGATCGCCAAGGTTTTCAGGGTTTTCCATTAGGTCATAGTACCTGCTTGACTGTTGTTCCAAGCGATCTGAGCAGACACTAAAATGTGACGTCATTACACTGCATTGCTATGACAACGACCACGTACATAAGGTGGTACTCTATTGTAATAGAAAAACAGTCAATCCGAGTAGGTACAAATGGAAAAGAGGCTTTAAAAATCACCTTTCTACCTTATTCTGACACTGGATTTGAACTTCAGCATGTGGTCTACATGCCTAAAGCAATTAAGTTGGCATGTTTTAACTGATAACATATTTCTTTTAAAAAAGTGGGTGTATCTAATAAAGTGTCAGGTGCACATTCATTTTACATGCCCGGTATTCTTCCAAGCCCTACTCATAGTTAGAATACTCTGACATGAGAATCTTTATGTGTGTTGGTGGCCAATTAAAAGTCATAGACAGTAATGCTTAGAGGTTTTGTTTGTGTACAAAGTAGAAAACAAACAAGATGAAACAACGAAAAGCTCTTCCTCATAAATGAAAGGAAGAAATGGAAAAGAGAATCTCAGTTAATCGGGCAATGACACCCAAAAAGAATCAGATAAAGGCAAAGTCAAAGGGAGACAAAGCTACTTTCATCTTCAAATAAAAACACATAAATGGATCCAGTGTTAACCAATAAAAGAAATATGTTTTAAAAGTGAAGTAGCCACTGTGGCCCCAAGGCCTAGCTGTGGTTCAGTGTGTTTGAGTCACTAAAGATAGGCATCAAAGATTAAGATATCAAATGGTTCATCTTCTGTCCTTCTAATATTATACTCTCATGCTCTGCTTATCTGTCATCTCCTCAAAGCCCCTGCCATGGTAGTGCAGCACTGTGTGGTCTCTCTACAAGTACAGGATGTCGAGAAACAGGCCAATTGAGTTAATGACTATCTGACATAGCCTACAGCTATACCAAGAATTCTTCAAACCCAGTCAGAACACTCAGATGTGGGGAAAAGAGGCAGACAGGGAGGGGTGAGAAAAAGACACATGGGAGAAAAAGCTAAGTACTCTTAAGTACTACCATTTTTAATAATATAATATGGCTACTAACATTACACACAGTAGTAGGTAAACACACATATTCGTGCAAATACTCAAACATGTGCATGGACAAACATGCACAATAAATAAATAAATAAAAATTTAGGTGCCACTTAGCACCAGAAAGTCAGCTTATTGCAGAGGCAGCAAGAAAACAATGTTGGGGAGCAAGATCAGACAGGGCTAACAGAAAACAGGCTGCTTTCTGCATTCCAGGACAGTCAGCCCAACACAACACAGACACGGGGAGAGACACGGAGACAGACCATCTCTGGCCTAAAACCATACATCTGCCCTGTTCCCCCAGATGGGCTGAGTTGCGGTGAAAAGGTTTTTTTGTTCTTCCCGTTATTCCAGTCTTTTGTGGTAAATGGAAGCTCCTTTTGAGGACAAGAGAAGGACAATGAGGAGCAGCTACAGAGGTGGTTATGTTATTGTACTTTCAAGTGCCGCGCAGTATATAATACGTGTGCGCCATTTTTGTAGAAATGACCTCAGTGAACCCAGCTCTGGTTGTTAGTGCAGCTATTACCAAGCCATCCTGAAACAGTATTACGTTATTTTGAAAATGCAATGCATTTATTGAAAAACTAAGCAATTAGTCTCAAGATTAATTTATGGTATTATTTAAAGTATGGGAAAAAAATCTCTAGCCACCCCTAATTTGTACTACTTTACAAGTCTCCAGCATGTTTTACAGATGGCTGTAAACCACTGAACCTCTCTCCTGACCTCCTTTGTACATACTGACAATGATTTCAACCAAAAATGTCATATTTGGATTAATCACTCCATAATACCATACCTCAGCTTTTCTCTTCCTCAAGAATGGATTCTTGACAGCCACTCTTCCACCAAGACCATAATAAGTCTTCAGTTGATGTATCTACTGTTAGATCTACACTAAAGGACCCATCTCTCGAGTTCTTCATGTCAGGTCTTTGCTGAATGCTATTTTTTCCTGTTTCTTAAAAACTGCCACTTCTTTGTCCTCCATTTGTTCAGTGTCATCAGATTTTATTTTATTTTTGTTACACTGCACAATACGCTGAGATATGCCTGTGCAACAGGGTGACAGTAAATAAATAAATAAACAAATAAATAAATAGGTTTTTCTAACTGTTCATGTAGACAACACCGGTCCATTCTTTAAGTTACATACTTTTTTATGACTCATGTGTCAGTGTTAAGTTGCTTAACAAACAAAAAATGCTGCTCTGAAAATGGTCAGGTAAAAAGACTGGACTATACGCAGCTAATGCACAAAGAGAAACTTTGAAAAGCTGTCAAAAAGCCTGAGAACTGCATCTCAAGAAGATCTGGCAAACACAATAAATGAGGTGTGGCTCAAGACGTTTGCACAGGTTTGTAAGCACATAATGAAATCGTGTTTTGTTAAATTAACATTAAACACCAAAAGATATTCAATTGACCATCACAGAAGATTAAGGGACAAAAACCCCACATAAAATGGATCCAGTCATTGATCTACATACATTCAGTTCAAGCTTTCAGCCCGATTCTGTTGACTTATTGATTAATCAAAAATACTTTCAGACCAATACAATTGTTGTAACTGTAACTGAGTAGTTATAACTCCGCTATCTATCCATTTTATTAACTGCTTATCTAAATTGGCTCAAAGTCACGGGTGAACTAGGGCCTATTCCAGCTGTCATCAAGCTAGAGGTGAGCTACACCCGGGACAGGTCATCTTCCCTATCTAATCATAAACACGTCTTATTGTTATTTGAGAAAGTAATATTAATCTTCATATCTTCCTATAGTTCATGCACACACAGATGCAAAAACTATGAAGCAAACATGCACTCTGCTTCTCCTCTTACAGGTCAAAGACCATCTGGCAAAATTTAAAGTTTACTTCCAAGACACTGTTCCAATTAGCGAGATGTTTTATTAGATGAGAAATTAATCCAAGGAATACTAACACACAGATAATCTGGCAAAAATGTGAATGTTCCACATTGTTTATCATAAGCCATCTGTGTGAACCCTCTCAAAGTTGAACACCACACAATCTTTTCTTCCCTCTATTCCCTTTCCCTCCTTTGTATGTGCGCCCTGAGAACACACAGTTAGCAGGATCCGCTAACTATAATATGAAGGCTGATCCTCCTCTGGTGACAAGAGGCAGTAAAACAGTCCATTTTGATTTGCTTTCAGAATATGTTTTACAGTTTGGGGCACAAAGGCTTAGGCAAACAGAGATCCAATCTACCACATTCATCATCCATGTCCAATTGGAGAAGAAAGAGAGAGCTGGCCATCAAACTCCTATTAAAAGTATATTAGACTGAAAATCTCTTCAGCAGCCCGAAGGCAGTCAAAGAGAGATCGTTTTATGAGTATTTGCTAAAAGAATGATCTCTAACAGCCAAATAATCTGTATGTCAACTCGGTCCAGAACGAATTAGAACATGAATAGCAAACAGACCAGGTTTGAATATGATGGCAATAGGAAGGAAAATGTATAAATGTTATAAAGGCATAAAAACTACTAATACAATATCAGAACATTTGTAGTTCCTTTCTTCCCCATTTTTCCTGTGATTCCTTTAATTGTGATAGATATCTACTCACAGTAGAGCTATAACACGTAAGGAACATGTCACAAGTTTCTATATTAAGTCAACTTGTGAAGTGAACTTGAGAATTTTGGCTTCAGACACGAATTACATCTTCACTGCATATTTAATTGGAACTATTTGTGTAATAATTTTTTTTTTAACCTTTTTCTGACATTCTCAAAATAAATTATATCAGGTCACCAGGTCTTAGTGAATATGCTGCAATTATCACTGATAATCACTAAACTTGTATGATATAAACAGCCACAAAAAAGTACTGAGCCACAAAACCGAGGTATTCTATTCCATCTTCAACATCAATCAAAAGTCAGGCCAACTTTTATTAATCACCCGAAAGAGCCATTGACAAAGATTTAAAATGCAAAGTGCGTACCCGTATCCACTGGTTGGCTTTTTTCTCCATAGCATTGCTTGGACGCTCTGAGTACAGTCCCCAAAGACACCCAAGCAGCAGCCCTCTGCTTGTATCTGCAAAAACATACACCACCACATAACGCATTATACACCATGCGAGAATGATTACCATCATTATTACTTTTGTCTGTTTTGGGGATGTGAAACCCACTAGTGATTGAGTGCAAGTTGTCCAGAAGCGCCACTCACCACACACAGTGACATAAGGATTCCAGCACAGCCGGCCCAAAAGCTGGCCTAAGAAGGGCAGCCTCTTCATGGTTTCTGTTGTGGAGCTCTTAGAGGTAGAAAGAGGGAGAGAACAAAAGACTTTTTACTGTACATGTTTTTAATTTTCAATACTCTCTTAATTCTGGGAAGGTACATGTAGAAATATGGTTTTAATAGGATGGAAATATGACACAAATGGAAGCAGGACAACAAAGGAAATATCTTTTCATTGTTTCACTGTATTACAGATGTTTGCACCTCATCACCGGTTTCATTTATCCTTTTAACCTAGCAACACTTTGTCATAACATTAAATATTAGAAGAATCTCATAATCACAATCCTTCTTAATTAGAACTGAGCTGAACAACAGACACATGAACAGCTGTACAGTATACTGCTCACGCATCACCTTGTTTCCTTTGTTTTGGTCATGTCACAACTCCTTCCATAGACTCAACAGTGATAGATACAGAAAACAGAACACAGTTCAAAACAGGGCTCTGGTCAAGGGTGCGATACCTGTAAGGGTTTAAGTACTTGTGTGTGTGCTCGTTTATTCAGCTCAGAATAACAGACCATGTGATATATTTCACCTCACAGCCAATTAAAACATCCAGAGATGTTTGGAGCAACAGCAGATGCTGCTTTTGAACTGGAATGACTTTTAAACTCGACTTTTTATAACTTTAATTTATATACATTTTCAATTAATGGAATATCAAAAAACACTGCCCATACCCTCAAATGAAGAATAATAAAACAGAACTTATCCCAGTACTTATCTTTTAATGCCAGAACTAAAGTTTTACAACTTCTACAACTGGCTCTTTAACAATATCCAGACCTAACTTATAGTTTAGATTTACATCACAGCAAAATAGAACTATATCTGTCACAAATTTAATTCATTCTAGTTTTACCTTTGCTAGCCAAAGGCAGAATTTTCATTCTAACTGGAGGCTGAGGCTTTCGGCTCAGATTTGGAAAAGAAAAATACATATAAATAAACAGGTGTACACTCCTTTTGTTGTTTTAACTTATTATTTTATGGCTTTGCTACATCAACATGATTGCCCGCACTGCGACATGCCGAAAACAGATCAAAGAGATGATGCATGACTTAAATTTACAAGCATGTCTGCACATGTGAGCAGGAATCATGTTTACGTGCATGTGCAAAACTTATTATTCAGCCCATACTAACAGACTGTATCATACATTTAACCTCTGGGCTAATTAAACTCTACAGCAAGTCTTTACAGCAGAAAAATCCCACAAAGTGATTTCTGACATATGCCAGATGTAATTGAAGCAGCGTGCTGTTGCCTAATCAAAGACAATGGCTCTTACTTCACTGCCATGTAGGGCTGAAATAATTTGTTTAATGGAGAAGCTGAATGACAAAAAATTATCTAGAAAACAGATCAACAGGTAGTTAGAGAAGTTTACTATGTTTCTGTCCAAATCTAAAACTGGGTAAAAATATTTGTGTGTAAATGCAACAGACAATGCAGTGTTCGCTCACTGGTTCAGATAGAGGTGCAGATGGTGGTACACAAGGTACTCACAGGAAATTCTACTTTCTGTTTTTTTGTATGACTTTTTGTTTTATCTTGTGATATAAATCTGGCCCACGCTCACTTTGCAGTAGGTTGTTGCATGTGAGGTCTATATCACTTTTTCTCAGGTGAATTATTTTTAAAGTTCAAAATCCATTGTTGAAAAAAAAAAAAAAAAGTTATTTGAATGCTTGCTGTTTCCAAAGTCATTGAGTAACCTTGTAGAGCAATGTCTCCTATTGAAGATGCCTGGGACATGCTGGGTCAATGTGTATGTAAATGACCACGGCATACCCGATGACATTGCAGTGCTTTTCAGCATATTTTATTCAGACTTCTCACACAGTTTCTGTACACACAGAGTTGGTTGCAGCTCTCCTGCCGCCAGCCACACATCTCCACAACAACAACATGCCAGTCATCTCAGTCTTTTAACCCAGCGAGACGTGATCGCGGATGCCCTGCAGGTGCGTTCACCTCCCCTGCAGCGGCACGCCGACCACGCCCTGCCACAGTGTGCATCAGACACAGCCACAGCCAGGGTTTGGCCATATCACACAGTCCATAATAAAACCTGTACAAATTTTTACGTGATTAAAAAAAAAGTGTCATGTCACGATATCAATAATTCAATTCAATGGCATTTATATAGCACCTAATCAAAATAACAACCACCTCAAGGCACTTTATGTTGTAAGGTAGAACCTACAATAAAAAAAACTGAGAAAACGCCAACAATCACATGACCCCCTATGAACAAGCACTTTGGTGACAGTGGGAAGGGAAAACTTCCTTTTAACAGGAAGAAACCTCCAACAGAACCAGGCTCCGAGAGGGGCGTTTACGTTTCTTAGTATAAAAAACAACATGACAAAACCAGCCATATCTGAAAGTGAGAGCCGAGTGTCAGCCTTCAATGAGTCAAGTTAAAAGGGAGCTATTTTGACATCTTCCAACAAACTACAATGCTTTGTGAAGAGGGGGGGAAAAAGCAGCTGGTGATTTTTGACCCAAAAGAAAGCAAATAGGAACAAAAAACTATCTTGGTATTTTAAGAACAAAATCAGCACTTTTAAAATGCAGCACCTTGGTTTTTTTTTTTGTCAACAGTACATAACAGCAGTT
>VURO01017978.1:32142-53245 GCA_015108175.1 Pelvicachromis taeniatus
ATTCAATTATATAGCCCCAAATCACAACAGTAGCTTTAGTAAAAAAAAAAAAAAAAAAAAAAGAAAAAGGAAAAAAAAAAAAAAAAAAAAAAAAAAAAAAAAAAAAAAAAAAAAAGAGAAAAAGAGAGAGAGAGAGAGAGAGAGAGAATGAAAGTTTGTTCCCAAGCCATTATGCATCAATGGTGCTCCTTCCACCAGAATCAATCAGAAAACAAATGCAGAAGTTTCAAAGCAGTGTATCATTGGCAGGGGAGGAACAAATTAAGGCAGCATCAGGCCAATGCATTTAAAAAGATCATCAGTCTGTCAAGGAGACCAAGTTGACTCATTCAAGGAGATGAGATCAACATTAATGGGAAGCATGACGATAATAGGCCAGTCAGAGTTTCTATAAAATCCCAACTATGCCTAACAACACCAGCAACACAGTGTGAAACTCAGCCTCTCATACACACTTAGCCTTACCATCACCTCACCAACCCATGGCAAATGTTGTGTTTGTGCATATACATGAGCCTTTGTATATTGCTGATGCAACTAAAAAGGAATGCTCATTTACAATAGAAACAGCACAACGCTCTGTGACCGCACTGACTGAATTCCCACAAGAATAAGCCATCACGAACAAAGTAATTATCTAAGACTACCAAAGCAAGAATCAGCATCAAAGCCTTGTCAACAATGTCCCTAATTGTGAATTGGGTTTGCATCCATGTGTCTTGTTTTGATTAGGTAGAGACATTTCAGACAGAAGTGACTGATTATGCACTAGCGAAGGAGCCAACGGGACAAATTTATAGAGAAGTGAGGTAACACTTTTGTCCCTGACATCATTGATCCACAGTCGCAATAGCCTTGACAATAAATACCAAAGTTGCTATGTTGGTCACATAAATATACACTCACCAGACACTTTATTAATTTCACCTTGCTAGAACCAGATTGAACCTGTTTATGCATTCAGAACTACTTAAAAAGATTCAGCAAGGTGTTCGTCACAGACTGAACATGACAGCATATAGCAATTAATGGAGATTTGTGGCCACAAATTCATAATGAAAGTCTCCCATTTCCACAGGTGCTCTATTAAATTGAGATCTGGTAACTGTAGAGTCCATTTGAGTGCAATAAACTCATCGTCATGTTCAAGAAACCAGTTAGAGGTGATTTGAGCTTTGGGACATGGTGTTTTTAAATCAGGCTGGACAGCACCGTTCAAAAGATGGGTACATTGTGGTCATAAAGGGATGGACAGGGTCAGCAACAAAATGTAACATTTAACATATGCCTACATTCCTAAATGCACTGAATTGCTGCTATATAACATAGATATTATACCTATTATTTTATATTGTGATAAATTAGATACTTGTGTTTACAAGTGCTCCCAACAACATACTCCCTTGATCTTTCTTTAGTGCACCAGGATTTTCTGATCAACTCCTTTGGGGAGTGACGTAATACTGCATCTGTAGTGAAGCAGGCATGCTTAAAAGAGGACTTGACAAGCTGTACAACAGATAGCAGGTGCACATATTTAAACACTTGACATTTGGGGTGAATATGATCGCTTATTTTCTTCTGAGGGATAAAGTAAAACAATTAATATATGAAGCTGCAGCCAAAATTCGGCTTGGCATAAAGATTAGAAATAGGGGAATGCACTTAGCTGAGCACTCACCTAAATCCCAGCTCAGCAGCTGATTAATCTCATTTATCCTTTCTAAAATGTAGGGGCAAAATAGAAACATCACAGTGATAAGATACAGTCACACTGTTAAGGTAATTAACCCGCCTTCTGGCTATGGCTCCAGACGGACAGAGATGTCAGCAGTAGTGGTCTTCTCATCCAAGATCTCTATAAGTGAAAACGCATACCTCCTAAAATGCAACTATTCCATCATGCAAGGCAACATCCTCCACTGTTCTAATCAAGTGTAAACCTGGAAATTAACAATAACTTAAGAGTTTTTTTTCATCTCAGGCCATAAGCCACAAGAAAGTTGTTAAGTCATCAAGGGATGTAAAATGCTGCCAAGAAGCAGGCTATCCTCAGCTGGTCTTTTATGAGCCCAGTGCCAGTAAAAAGGATTTCAAGCCAATTAAGCTATACCATTCTCTTTCTTTGTATTCGTGCCATCATTCTACACACACTGACACCTCTGCATGACATATACCCAGAATAATGTTAACGGAAAAGAAGAAAGACAAAGAAAAATATCTATGAAAATATGGGGCTAACCCCAAAACCAACAGGGAAGAAGAAAGACAGGCAGACAAGGGACTCTTTCAGTGTTGCAGTAAAACATATGGAGTATATAGCATCACAAATTAGATCTTGAAAGGACACTGTGACTCATGAGAAGACTCCTTTTGTGAGAAAAAGTACATAATGCAAGAAAAAGGGGTCACAAGAACCAGTGAGAGGAGAAAAACCTGGAACGAGGCAGTATGACCATATAGAAACACTGGAAATCTCACAGCGGCCATCCTGTCCTCTGCCCCCTTCCCAAATTTGCTGAACCTGATACTGGGATACATTAGGTTAGCGCTGGAGGTCCCAGTGCGGCTATTACCTGACTAACTCAACATCACAGTGCTGCCAGCCAGACATACACAGCCTGTCCACAGCACAGAGCAGCTTCTGTTAGCAGGCTCCTAACCCTGGACTCACTGTTCATGCCCTGGCTCGGACAAGGAGTAAACTTGTGTATGGGGCGTGACTTTTAAACTAACTTAGTGCTTCGTTATTCAGATGGCTGCTTGGCTGTTAAGCCTAGCTGATTAATTGTTCTGTTCTATTTCATTAGATAAGGCGTTTGGAGCCCGTTAAGCACACCTCTTAAAATATACAGAGCATTTAATCAGACTGAACAAGCATCTAAGAAGTCTGGTGTAGGAACAAGACCATCCACATTTGTCAGAAACATACACCTCAGGGTTATACCTGCAGCTTGACAAAGTTCACATGGGCCCCACTGCACACTTTTTGTGCTTACCATGCTGCTCATGTGTGTGAGAAGCTGCTGGAGGAAATCCCTCAGCCTGCTCATATGTAGGCAGGTGTCTTTCTGAGTGTCCGGACTGTCAGCCTGGCCCCACGCCACTGCTTTGTCCAGCCAGAACTGCATCTCCTGGTCATTCAGCAATAGCTCTTCAGTTTGCAGTGGCTGCTGCTCAGACATTTGGCTACTTGTCAAGGAAAATTTACTGCGGACCTAAGAGGGGAAACATAAAAGGAAAAAAAAGTCAAATCCAAAGATTACACAGAAAGTATCCTATCATCTGTTCTTTTTCATTTTTATTGGTACTTCCATTTATATAATATTTTTACATTTATGATCTTGACTTTGTGTAATGATTTAAGGTATATTAGCAGAATCTCTAAATGTTTTAAAGAAATTCTGTTTTGTATTGTGGAACTGGACCACCCAAAACACTAAAATTAAAGGGTCCTGATTGCTGTGCATTATGGACATACAGACCCAGAGGGATTATAAGCAGTAGGATTCATGCTCACCTCGTCTGTGCTGCTATTGAAGTTTACACTTAAGTGACTTCTTCAGTCTCTGAAGAAGTCACTTGGATGACTG
Organism: Pelvicachromis taeniatus; assembly: GCA_015108175.1. Taxonomy (NCBI): domain Eukaryota; kingdom Metazoa; phylum Chordata; class Actinopteri; order Cichliformes; family Cichlidae; genus Pelvicachromis; species Pelvicachromis taeniatus. The sequence continues at coordinate 35,736 of VURO01017978.1, forward strand.
GATGATTTAGTTATATAGGCATGGTCAACATGACCTGTTGAAACAGAGCATCAGAAAGGTGATTTAAGCAACATGGTATGGTTGCTGATGCCAGGCAAGTTTGTTTGAGCATTTCCTAAACTGCTGATCTACTGGGATTGTTATTGGGTATCCTAGCTATGACAGAGGCTGGGAGAAACAGAAAACCATTCACACTCACATTCACACCTACAGGCAATTTAACAATTAACCTAACCCCACTAAATACATGTCTTTAGACAGTAGGAGGAAGCCAGACTACCCGGTGAGAACCCACACAGACATGGAGAGAACACGCAAACTCCTTTGAAGCCAGAACCTTCTTGCTGTGAGGCAACAGTGCTAACCACCATGCCAATGTACTGCCCTGTATTTAAAACATTAATCCAAATATATCAGTTAATAATTACAATCTGCCAATGTTATTGCCGTGCTCTTCTTTAATATGTTCACATGTGGTCCAAAACTTTGTAGCACAGGGGGATAATCCAATAACAAGCTGAATTAATAACAAGCAGAAAATAAATTGAGGCAAATCCGATTATTATAACCTCTCGGCGATCAGGCCTTCTCACACACATTCATGACAACCTACTGAAAAATAAACAGCACATTCTTCACCTTTTATGAAGACGGAGAGAGAGAAAACGTGTGTGTGTGTGTGGGGGGGGGGGTCTGGCTATTTCATGTCTGTAAATAGCCTGCTGAGAATGGTGTGTATATTTGTTGTTTTTTGCCATAATGACGGGTCTGTGTGGGACACCACAGAGTTGTGTTTTATGATCACGTCGTTACACACGATTTGTTTAATGTCTTGCCATCATCTCTGCTGGAAAGCCCCTATGGCTCGCTGATGTGAATATATAAATACTCATTTTCAGGCTGGAAAAAAGCCAGGGCAAATTAGGAACAAACACCCCTTGTTGACTTGTATCTAAGGGGCTCCATTTTTCAGTAAAGTTTAGGTGAAAATGAAAAAAGTGGCAGACAACGTCACCCACAATTTCTATCACCTGTGCACAGGAACATAATAAAAACTGTTATTATAAAGTTAAAGTTGTTTGTCCAAATGCATGTCAGAAGAAATATGTACATGCACAAACACACTCGTCAGCAGCTTTGGTATTGGCTGAACACATTTTGGAGCAGGAACGAGATGTGACTGGTCAAATATTTTCTTTGAAGATTTGTTAAACTAAGCTTGTGGACTTTGGGTTACTCTGAGTTTGCTGTTCCAATTATGAGATTGTTGACATTATTTCAGTATAATCAAATCAGTCAAACATCACTTCTGGCAAATTTACTTCTGTATGCTCAAGTATGTCATATTTAAAAACACTTGAAATAAATGAGAAGGGCTGTCACAATATTAGTTTAAAAAAAAGAAGAAGAATAGTTTTGTTGAACAGTTTAGAATAACAAAATAATGCATTTTTTTCGTAAGTTTATCCAGTGTAGACCGAGCAACAAGGAAAATTATGTGAATTATATGCTATTACTTTTACCTCACCAACTGCAAAATGTGTAACTGAACAAAAAGGTTTATTAGTTGGGTTGCAACAAAGCATTCTCATACTTAATATACTAGCTAGTAAACATCTTTATTCATACTTAATTCACAAAGAATTTCTGCAAAAGGGCCATACTGGTTTGCTTGCAGCTGAAAACTAAGTGGAAACCAAAGAGAGTTTGGCACTGACAATCCATTCATCTAATTTTTATTTCAGCAACACATCACTACTTCCCAAAGACTACGTGACCTATTAATAACGAATTAAAACATCAAAATCATGAATTTTATTCTACAACACAAAATAAATGCAGATACACCCACAAATTGAGCTGTACCTCTCAGTTTCCAAACACAGTAGCTCGACGGCTTGAATGCAGTAACAACGCCACACCACATGATGTCAGTATTTCCGCCTCTCTGCACTTAGGTACACAAGCTGAAACGTTGTCGCTTCAGTGTTAACACACAGAATAACTTTGAATTACAACTCTTATGCCAATCGGTTTCATACTACTGCATGAGCCCAGCGCTGACTTTCTTCTTTTGTAGCCCGGAACTCCTGGTATTTCAGCTGTTCGCTAATTAACTAAATCACTCTACAGTCATACGTCAATTTACTACAGTAGTTTCAAATTACGACTTACCTGTAAATGAGACGTAGAGCCATTAGACTAAAATCTCCACGGAGCAGAAGTCAACTGTATCCATTCATTCTTTATGACTTCGGCGAAGAAGGAAAGCTATTAGTGACTCGATGAAAACAAACTGAACTTCCCTCTTCTACCGGAGTTCCGCGTATGGAAGAAGACAATTGGCTCGAAGGATTGAAGTCACCCGCGAACGTCCTCTCCGCACTGCCAGATGGGAAATTGAGTCACATGGCTGAACGATAAAAAAATAAATAAATCCCTAGTTCGCCAGTTTCATAATATCAAAATTTATTTTCAGCCATAAATTATAAAAAGAAATTAGATAATTTACATTATTTACACGATGTTTGCCTGTCGCCTGTTTATGTTTAAATCTGATATCGGATTAAAATCTGATAATGGCCTCAGTACTATGCAAAGACAGTGTTTCGTCTAAACGATGAGTATAACGAACAACCATGAAATTTGAAGGTTTAAAGTGGTGCGCATAAAAAGTTACCAGTGCTTCACGAAGAAGTAAAGAAAATAGTAAAGTAAAGATTTATTTGAACGCAATGTTATTGTAAGTCGTTTACAGCGAAACTGTAATCACAGAAAGGATAGGACCTTTTCTTCTGTTGAAGAAGTAGGAGAGAGTGCAAAAAAATTTAGGAATGTTTGAAAGTCTTGCATAATATAACACCATTATGGTTTGGTTGGTCCTCTGATTATTGTCATAATAATGCCTTACTAGTGTTGTTTACAGAGCAATTTTAAACGTCATATCCTGGCCAAAGTGATGAGATGCTGACTGATTACTAAGAGCATGTGAGTACACAAGATAAAGCTTTGACACGATAGTATTTAAGGGAACAGCCCAATAAAAACAAAAAGTGAAAAATGAAAAACAAAGCCTGAACAGTCATGTTATTTGATTTAACTTAATAAATTCCATCTGACTTCCAAATTGTTAGAAATTATAATTGCATGTGATCTGTTGTGTTTTCACACTGTCATTTTGTCATAATTTGTTTAATCTAATCATTTGTTTAATCTAGCCGTTCATGCTTTTGAGAAAAAAAACCTGTTATCCACTCACTAGAATCCTGGAACAGTGACTCTGTTGTCTGACTATAATATGACAGCGCTCCCACTTTTAAAAATATACATCTTTTCCGTGCATATTCTTATGTTCTCATCTGAGTGAGGGTCCACAAGGTGAAGCAGAGTGCATAGCATGGCCAGGAATTCAGGGGTCCCAGAGTGTGTCCCTCTGGGACCCAAACCCAAAACTGTGAAGGGTTTCTAATCTGCATGGCTCAAACTGACAAATCACCCAGAGGCTCCAGTCAGACCCAGAGCAGCCTAGCACTCTGCACCAGGAAACGGTTGTTTAAACATACGTAATACATTGTGGGAGTTCATGCATGTACGTGTGTGTACATAAGTGCACAGATCCCAAGATTATAAAAAGAGTAAAATGTTGGTATTTGAACTCCTTGCAACATGAGTTGTGCATGTGTAAATGTGTGGCCCAGTAACTGTTAACGTAAGCCTTTAATGCAAAATATTCAAGTACAAGCTATGGAATGTGTGCACCCTAGTAAAGCTATGCAGTGTGTTTGATTTGGGAATATGTTTAAAGTGGTTTAGTGGCCCTACATTAGATTTCAGAATGTCTGTGGTAGAAAAGACCAGAACTGTGGTTTTGTGTAGATGTGTGTAAGCTATAGTGGGTGTGTGTGCACAGGTGTGTGCACATATCTATCTATCTATCTATCTATCTATCTATCTATCTATCTATCTATCTATCTATCTATCTATCTATCTATCTATCTATCTATCTATCTATCTATCTATCTATCTATCTATTTTTCACATTTAAGTATATAAATATGTTTCTAATATTGGAATCTGCAAACATCCAGCAGCAGTTAAAATGATAAGCCACCACCACAAGCTCACCATCAGCTCCACCCTCGTTGCCTGCTTGGGCCAGCATGTAGGTCAACCGGTGCTTGATCACTCCACATGCATTGTGGTGTGCGTGTGTGTGTGTGCGCGCACACACAAGTCTTGTAAAAACATCAAACTATGGGTTTGGAACAAGGTCCCTGGCAAAACTCAAAAAAAAAAAAAAAACTAGCGAGAGAAGGAAAGAAAAACCACGGCAAAAACTTTAGAGAGTGTGGTTTGATGCCCAAAGTGGAAACCCACACGCTGATGTTTTTTGTGTGTGCACGCGTTTATGTATGCGGCTGTGGGTGTGCGTTGCGATGCTTACGCTTGACTGGGCACATATATGGATTCTAGAAGAAATGTAGTGTAAACCATGTGTGTTTTTCCTGTACTGCTACTCTGTGATTATTACAGAGCCAAGAGACGGGTTGTCATGCAGTGAAGCAGCAATTCATCCATTTGCTGGTGTGTGTATGTTTTGCATGTGTGTATGTTTGCTTTCATGCTTGGAATGGAGGCCTGATCACAGCCAAATGGGCAATTGTGCCAGTGGGATCTTATTTCAGCATCCAGACACAGTTTGGGACACAAAATAAATAAATAAAACAAGTAAAAATTAATGACAGCTATTGTGGAGATTTGGACATGTATAAACTTTCTGCGCTCTCAAATTCCCAGGTTCCCATCTCAAGTATAATATCAAAATCACTTACAGTAGACCCATTTAGGACAACATAAAGACACAAAATAGAACAAAGTCAAACTGTGATGCTGGAAATTAGAAATGCAACCAAAGTCATGAAAAAGAAATATTAAGCATAACGAGAGTTTAGGGAAAGGCAAAGCATGTGATGAACAAATTTTTCAAGTTGTCTTTTTGACCTTGTGGTTTGGCCAGAGAGAGATGGAGCCAAGTGAGGAGATTGGATATCAATCTGTCCCAGGGTCACTGCAACCAGGAGCTGCACAGCTGCTGACAAATTAGTCAGTTCTGATCCAAACCAATGCTTTTACCAGTTCTGGTCCAAACCAAAGCTATTACCAACCTGGCTCTGCCACCGTGGCTCTATACGACTTGCATTTCTCACTAAACCATCCACCGATGCTGCTTTGTTATATGGCCAGCATCTGTGAGTGTATTTGTGTGGAAAATATGATGGCTAAGATAAAGAACATTTTTAATTTCATCATTTAAGAAAAAAGAAATGGGAAAACATTATTTTTTTGCATTTGTAAAATAAAGTAAAGAAAATGAGATATAAGTAAATCCTTTTGCTTGTTTGTTGAAGTTATATATAACTCAGGAAGCCTTGAAAGTTGTACTTTATTTTAAAGTGTGTTTACAACAAAAACTATGGAAAAGACTAATTTTCCATCACCTCAAAGGTGCCAATTCCTATGATAACATTTACCATAAATGATCAAAGCTGGGGTGTTATCTTGAACTCATTAAGGTGAGGAAGGAAAGAGATATTTAAATTAAAACAAAGGAATGTGCTGTTTAAAATCTTCAGATCTGTTTGGGCTTAACTCTGATGTCTGGCTTTGAGGAAACACAGAAGGAGGGAACCAAGGAGAGAGAAAGAGAGAAAAAGCTTCTTTTTTTTTTAAAGATAAAGGAGTAACTGTTAGAGGTGTCTCCTGACATTGGGCAGCTCTCCTTCATTAATGGATTAATGTCTCAAAAAAGTGTTAGTCTCTAACTGTGTGTCTGGTGGTTTTACTTTAATGTGCATTCAATTATTAAGGAAAGCTGGGACAGACTACAGTGCCATCAGAGACATTACGTCTCTGATGGAAATAAGTCTATTTTAAATGTACTAGTCTAGTTTAAATCCAGTGATTTTATTTTTGTTCTCTTCTTTTTTCCTTTTATTTGAAATGAAGTAGGAAGAGTTGGTATATCATGTTGCTGGGTTTAAAGGTATAGACTCCATATGCTTCGGTGGCTTTGGTTCAGAAGGAAGAGGAGATTGTCTGCCCGGGCAGTGGGTTGATCCCAAGCTACTCCAGGGGAACTGATTTAGATTGCTGTTTGCTCGCCTCCTGGAGCTCACGCTCTGCTCCAAACATGGAAATTGACTGATAAGCAATCAAAGTGTTTATGCCTGGTTGTATCCAACACTTCTTTTTCCAACTGCTACCTGACGACGCTGTATGGAAGCCACTTCCCTACAAGTTAACCATGTTCCTAAAACATATTCTTTATCCTCCTTTTTTTTTTTTACTCTGAGGCCAAAACAAAATCAGGAACATGTTATATTAAATAAGACTTAAAACTTGTGACTGAGGTCATAAGTGCATTAAAAGCATTAAGTGTCTACAGAGGACATAGATCGAGGGAGCAAACTGAGAATATTTGCATAGAAGTCTATAGTTTGTACCAGAGGAGACGCTCCCTGCTGGACATGATAAAAAATGCAGCTTTAAGCCTTTTCATCTTTAACTTAATTTTCAGACCCAAGAGCTATGTCCAGGATCTGTCTCACACGCTCTGTGACTTGAATTGTTCTTTACACTCTGCTGTAGGACACAAAAAGATGTTAAAAAGCAGAAAATTTGCAATGCAGAAGGGAATCAAGTTCTACTGCCTTATAATGTCTGGTGCAAACAGTCACAGAAAAAGTGTTTCAATTTCTGCCTAGGGGAACACATCCTCCCATACATAACCCTTCTCACGTCTTTCACCTGTAGACACTTAAACATGCAGTAAAGTAAAATACGTGGCATCAAATAACTTTACAAATATACAAAAATGCATTTACTCTATCCTGTTTTCTCTTTCATGCACAAACACACGTAGTCACAAGGGTACACACTTTATGGCACCAGGCATTTTAAAAGTATGCTTCTTTATTGCTTTGAGAGGAAGCTGGGGATTGGCTAAGAAAAGGGTGAGCGATTCTGTGACCAATGTGAAACAGTCTGTGTACACCATCACACTATCAGGCACGCAAGGACACACAAATACACACTTGCTACTGTGAAGTGAACTTTCTCAGTCATGAATACTTTCAGGAACTTTGCATGAGGTTGTATTGACACAAATATTTATGCTTGAATTTATTCATAGAGTGCTTTTTTGGTACTGTGTGCTTTTTTTTTTAATGACATGTCCTTGAAGTCTCGCATCTCTTTTGGATTGGAACAGCTACATAAAATGTAAACGTTTCAGTCCACTTTTGTCTGTACCTCTGCCTTTCTCTCCTTAAAATCATACTTACCCAGACCCCCCCTCATCACCTCTCTTTCCCTCACCTACATGTCCACTGAAGTCTCCTCCAATCCCCGCCCTTTTCCACTTTTGGGCACTCTCTTTCACTTCCTCCGATTTACTCCCAAATAGCTCTCACTCTGCTGACTGACATCCAGCTTGTGGGGCATATGCACTGATATCACCCCTTCAGTTTCCAGTTTCAAACTCATCATCCTGTCTGATACTTTCTTCACGTCTATTCACATCCTGTTACTTACAAGATTACACCTACCATTGCTCTTCCTATCTACACCATGGTAAAACAGCTTGGATCAACCTCCAATGCCTACAGCCTCCCTTCCCTTAAATAGACATTTAGTCTCCTACTCTCACTTCCACACTCCTGCCCTTCCTTCTATTGCTGCCTTCCACCGGCACCTTGCTGGCCAACAGCACCGGAGCCGCTCATTGTTAAAACAGGTCCCAATCAATCCAACATGCAAATCTCATTCTTGATGATGTGAATGTTTGATCTGGCACGGACTTTACGCTGGCGCTTGCTGATGTAACTCTTCCCATTTATCTGGGCTTAGCTGAAAGTCAAAATTTGTAATCAGTTTGTTGAAAAAAGAAAGAAATCAGCAGTGAAACTCTGGCAGCTGTCACATCTGACATCTTTAGCTTCTAATTACCTCTCTCAACGTCAAATCCAGAAATGTATAAACTTTCTTTGAACTCCACAATTTGTGTTTCAAGTCCAGAAATTCTCTAAGCAAAGTTTAATCCATGTTTGATTGATTTCCAGGGTTTAAAACAGTGCATTATAAACAATGTATATTAATTTCTGCAGTGAACACTTTTAACTACTTATGTAAGTCGGATCACTAGTTTAACAAACATGAGTTAAAAGTTGATTGTGTTGTTGCCAAAGCTGGAATCACTCCTGGCTTTATTGAGCCCCTAAAGACTCCACTTGAGCTAAAAATGACAGCGTGTTGGCCGTCAACACAACTTTGTTCATGTCACTCATTCATCGCCCAAATTCAACAAGTTGATAGCAGAGACGTGTGTGCATTTTTACTATGACATACTGTACAATGCACACACACAAACTCTTGAATTCATACCGACACAATTACTACATACACACATACATACGCACACTGGGACACCTGCTTTCTATTAGTCCTGTAGATTGCAAGGAAAATGAGTGGGAGTGTTAAACACACACACATCCATCTATCTGCCCCTCTGTCCACAATAATTACACACTTCCTGCTCTAAAAACCTTCTCCAACAGCTTCCAATCCAAGTTTGAGTGTGCACGGGTAGGTGTGTGTGTTTGAGGGGTTCGGTTAGCAGATGCATAAGTCTGCATCGGTTCATCATTAGCAACACAGACACAGCATACTTCAAGCAAATATTTGACTCTAGCGCCTCTGAAAATTTTTCCTAGGGGTGGCCAGATGGAGTCAACTAAAATCTTAGTGTGTCACAACAACACTAAAAGGGAGAACAGGATTTCAGGAGTTCCCATTTTGTTGTAGGAAAAAACAATGAATACTGGCATAAACACACAAATGCATTCACTCAGTGGCCACTTTCTTCAACTGCTTGTTAAGAGAAATATCTAATCAGCCAATCACATGGCAGCATTTCAAAGAATTTTGGTATGCACACATGGTCAAGATAACCTGCTGAAATTCTCACAGGCTCAAGAAAACTGGACAAGAGAGGATTGAAAAAACATTAGCTGGTCTGATGAGTCTCCATTCCCGCTCGGTCACTGAGATGGTATGGTCAGAATTTGGCACGGAAATATGAAATCATGGATCCACCCTGCCTTATAATGTGTGAGGGATATTTTTCTGGCAATTTCTGACTTTGGTGCTATGTTCAAAAATATAGGGTGAAAATGACAAAATTAATTATTAATTCATTTTTGGCATAATTTCTGGTGACATCCCAACAGTGTACCTATCTTCTGATGGCTGCTTCCAGCACAAAGATCCTTTCAACCTGAGTTTCTTAAACATGACAGGGAGTTCATTGTACTCAAATGGCATCCACAGTCACCAGATCTCAATTCTTTGAATTCAAAAGGTGGGTCCAACCTGGTACGATGAACAGAGTGTACATGTGCAAAATGCTGCAGTTCCTCAGAATGGTGCTTTGAGAATTATTACAAAAGCTGATCATTCACACATATTGTATCAAAGATGAATAAAGCCATCATGATATTATTCACTACTTTTGTACTCCACATTTTGAAGTCTCTGTTTTAGCGTTTTACAATGTTGGATTTTTTTTTTTTTTTAAAGCCAGAAGCAAACATATTTGGAGGAGAAAGTGGTGCACAAGTTATTGGCTAATGCAAGCAAGTTTGATTTATTAGCTGATTTTACTAATCACTCACATATACTGAAGTGTGAACGTCTGGTGCCACATAGCATGTGATATTATTTGTCACCAAAACAGTATATTAAGCACATTTAGCAGATGCAAAACTTAGTAGACAGCTACTTGGCACAGCTAACTGCTTCAGCTCCCTGTCAGTCAAAGTGTCTGCTTCCCAAACTCCAGTATCTAGATGAATGATTTATGACTTTTGGAGCATTTTAATACATTTTAGAAATGCTTCTTCAAAGTCTTTCTAGTTGTTAATCTTTGTCAGTAACTGAGATAACTAAAAAACTGAGGTAGACTTAACAAACTTGACCTATAGATGAAGAATAGGATCCTGCCCTTTTTAAGTTCTGTAAATGAACATAAGGAGTGTTTAAAGACCGATAGTTAGACGAGTTATGATCTTTTGGTGTGGAAATACTCAGGGACTCATCTCCGTGCATTCACACACTCATATCTGTATATATATTGCAGACCGACTCTCTCCTTCTCTGGGGTCCTCAGAGCCTTCTTCCAGCCCTGTTCCTCATTAAGCATCTGTCATGGTGCCAGAATCAATAAGCACACATGGAAGAGAAAAATATTTCTCCTCTCCTCTTCTCTTTGTGAATGGACTGATCATTAGCAAATTCCAAAGTGTTTACCATCACCACCAAGGAAAGACCCTCCTCAGATTTACTGTACTTTGAGTAATTTGTAGTCGTATTATTTCCATCTTTAAAAAAAAAAAAAACATCTTTAAGTCCTCCTTCGCACAAAGTGCTGCATATATGTGAAAATCATATGCTCCATTCTGGCATTTCGTGTCTTTTCTCAACTCTTCCAGACACAGATGAAAATGTTTAGTTGTGGGTTTCGTTCTGTTGCTCTTTCCCTATTCTGACCCCCCTCCTTCATCTTCAGATGACGCATCTGTTTCCATACATTGTTGCATGTTTGCTGGCTGGCAAAGGCAAACAGAATTGTTTAAACAAAGAGGTGGGTGGTGTGTGCATCTGGTGTGTGTGCGTGCATGCCACCAGGACTACATTAAACAAAAGGAAGAAAGGATGACAGCATCCAACCTCAGTTTGTCATCTGCAGTGTAAACGGCCGTACATCACGCTAACATCTTGCATGTGCTCGGTCCAATCGCAGCAGTCGCACATAGCCGTGTCAACACAGCAGCAGTGAAAACAAAAGGCTGGAAAAAGGGAGCTGGGAAAGATGGATAAAGACAAAAGAAAAAGGAAAGTTTAACAAAAAGAAAAACGAGAGATGTCAGATGGAAGCAGAATATTAGCGAAGGAGAAAGAGAGAAGTTGAGGGCAGAATAAATGTTTCCAGTATTAGCGGAAGAGAAGAGATTATGACATGACTTGGCACCACTCCGTAGCGCTCGTCTGTAACGCAAAGAAAGAGTGGGTGGGTTTTCCACCTCACAGAATAAATGATGCGAGGGGAAATGGGAGTAAACAACATCAGTCATTATAATTACTCTCATACGGCTACTCCCATCCACCATCAACCATCAACCATCCTCCATCCCTCCTCCCTCCTCTCTTTTACTCCTGCTATTTTCCATCTGTCCTAACTTCCAGTCTCTTGACTTGATTACACTTTTTACTCGATTCTCTCTCGCTCACACGCTTTTTCTACCAATCCTCAGCAAAGCATTTTTTTTTTTCTATTTCCAAATTAACCGATTTGTTTCAGGCCATAGATCTAGGGGGTCTGGATCTGAGCTGTACAGAAGTAATATGAGGCTGTGAGAGTTAGAAGAATCAGGAGATCAGTATTTGAGTTGGGAAAAGACAATAGCCAATAACCATAAGCCAGCGATAACAATAATAATGGTATATACATTTCTTAATCAAATAAAGGTTTTGAATTTTGGCTCTGTAGGTGACTGTGTTGCAGCAGAAACCTCCGAATGCTGCTGGGTGGATACAGTGGATCATATCAGCTGTTTCTAAGAACTGGATGTGGTTCCCTCGCTGTCTTGGATGTCTCTGCTATTCTGTCTTCCCAGCTCTCTTTCTCTCATTTCTCATATGTTTCCTGGAAAGCTGTAGTATGTTGTTTGATAAATGTGTTCAACAGGGGCTATTACAGAATTTTTTTTTTAAAAATGTGGTGGCATATGTTGAACCAAGAACTGGGCAGGGAGGCCCATAGGGAAATCAGAAAATTGAATCAGAAATAAATACAGTGTTGAAGATTGGCTGAGAAAACATTGTGGATGATTTATTAGGCAGGGATCTGTGTCCTAATACAGATGGTAATAAAAGTAGCGATGCCCAAGATTTTGGAAATTGTTTTGATTAACTGTTTTGCGTTTTGGACTGTGGAAGAAAGCTGAAGCACCCCATGGAGAGAAAATGCAAACTCCATAGAGAAAAGTCCTGGCCAACCGTTACGTTTGAGCACAGATTCATGTTGCTGTGAGGTAACAGTGCAAACCACTGCAGCATCGTGCCACCCAGATTTCAGTGTAGATGTGCTGAATAGCATTTCACCAATGATCTTCACCATGCTATGATATGCTACACATTTATTTGATCTTTTTTTTTTTTAATTTCAGATCAAAGGGATCTTGAAAGTCATTACATTTGTAATTTATTCTAAGGGGCACATGTTCAGGATTGCAAATCTAATCTAAATTTAGATAAGCATAACCTGCTGGTCAGAGTGTTAGTGAGGTAATATCATGGCTCGTGAGGTTAAAGAACCCAAATTTAACAGGGCACGGGAATGCAGTCAATACATGAGACAATCTGACAAAAGCTGCAGCAAAGACAGTTCTCTTTATACACATCAGGGTAATCGGGGAATTTGGCACAGGAGGCTAGCAACATGGATAATCAGACACAGGAGGTAAGTAAAACTACAAGACACCAAGGATGTGTGATTACCAAAGTAAATCAGGAAATATAGATTAACTGAAAACATAACTAACAGAATTCCACAATTCTGAAAAACTAGACTAAAAGGTCGAAAAATGAACTTAAGCACCAAACTCTACAGAACTAGCTCAAATATAACATCATACATAAAGGGCAAAATAGAAACACAGAAAAACCTTGGAAAACCCACCATAAACCCTCATGACAAAACCCACAGACCACAACAGGTAATGACTCCTCAAAATGTCAAACCTGATTTTAGTATTGATCAAATCCTGAAAACTTCTTCTTCAAGAATCAAGGGCATTCGTATCATGAACATTAGGAAATCCCGCATAGATAGCCACTAAGACTTAGCATACTGATAACAATGCAAACCTTGCTGTTTTCTCAAATTTGTGAATTGCATATTTCTCAGATATTTCACAGGGACCCGTTTCTTAAATTATCCAACTCCCCGCCCTGCTGAACTGTTCTTTAACACTTGTGTAAATCTGGGCACTAGGGACTTGGACCTAACAAAATCATCTGGCTTACTCTTGTAGAATGAGCGGCTATCTTCCTCTGCAGGAGATAAAGCAGTCGGCCAAGTAAAACAGGTCCCAGAATGAAGCTGAACTCCAGCAAAACCTTCCCTAAACCACCCACCTTGTTGCTTCTACAGAATAGAACAAGCTTCTTAATCTCCCTTAAAAATAATTTCCCCTTAAAAGAATAATTTATTGCAAGCAAATAAAAAATATTTACATGCTTATAATAAATTACAGATAAATGGAAAAATCAGTATCCCTCTCATGCCTATTTGTCATCTTTAATGTAGCTAGCTATTCTCCCTCGCTTCTAGCTTATATGCTAAGCTAACATAAGGATCCTCTAACGCTTGCATCATATTTAGCACACTATGCCTGGGGTTTATTTTATTATCAAAATACTGATGACAAAAGTAAGAAATGCGTGACTGAAAACCCCTTTTAAAATGCCATTCAAATGCCCTTTGAAACGAACTGGCGCCATGTTAAAGTGTTTAATGTTGATTTGATGAATGATCAGTAGAAACTGATGCGTGCCTTTCTTTCTCAACTCAGGTATTCACAAACCTCCAGCGATTGTGACGTCAATTTGGCAAACAGTGCTCAATCATTGCTGTTAGACACATAGACACAGAAGCACACACAAGTCGACGGTTAAATGCCTTTCAAGGTGTCTGTGAGGCCTCAAAGGTAAAACTCCCATTCGTCTGGACCTGGAGTTGAATCACCACACTATGTGATGTTTCCTGCAGATTTATTCTTGAACTCCCTTTTTAATAAAGAATGTGCAAATCTGCTTCCCTGGATCTTGCTGTGTGTGTGTGTGTGTGTGTGTGTGTGTGTGTGTGTGTGTGTGTGTGTGTGTGTGTGTGTGTGTGTGTCATGCAGTCATGTCAACAGAGCAATCATTCATGTAAAGGAGAGTATACACTTAGAGGGTTTAGCTCTGCTGGCAGGTGATGATGGACAAGCCTTTCAGGGAACAAGTGAGGGATGGAAAGAGGGAGGAGGGAGACAGATGGTTGGAAAAGAAGGAATGGAACAGAAGAATCCATAAACCTCTTTGTGTAAATCTCCTCACAAGTGTAGGGTGGCGATGAGAAAGGAGAGAGGGGGGGGGCAGCTTAAAACTTTAAAAAGGTAAAAGCTGTCATTGTATAGGGCATTTCCGTTCCATTGTCACCCAGCCTGGGCAGAGAGCCATGGCCAAACAACCCCCCTTTCTTTCTGTTAAGAGGACAGGTACAGGAAACAGTCATTCATTAACAACCTGGAGCTCATTAGCTTTGGTGAAGTACTCTTCAGAATATGTGCAATTCCACCTCTGAGGGCAACTCTTAGTGTGTGTGCATACATGTGTTTGTCAAGGGGCTTAGAGGTGAGGGGGGCTAAAGGGTAAGGCAGGGCCAGAGGAGGTGGGTGTGCAGGTTTGGTGACCTGGGGTCCTCCAGCAGATGAGGGAAATGGTTGTGAGAGCGACTATAACAACATTAGAACTCTGTGAACCATGTCACCTGCAAACAACCACGATAATTTTACCTTTCAGCATTTTTTTTAATTACACACCGTTTTTCATTAAAGGATTTTAATCTGCAGAGGTTGAATTGTGATTTTTTTGTGACAATATAAGAGCTTGAAACCTATTTGACTGTTTAAAGTGGCGCATCACAATCTGCATGTGCCACATTACATCGGCTCTGAATTCACATCAAGCAGCAAAGTAAAAAAGTCAAGTCTAGTTAGAAAAGTGCAGAACTTGATACACAACAGGCTACCACCCAGTTTCCCCGAGTACACCCTGTCATTTGTAAGATGTTAGCCTGCCCCTTTGCACTGGCTGGACAGGATGCAGGAGAGTTGTGTGCCTTTATTGGCTTTAAAAGATAATGACATGCCTACTGCCCACCGTTTACTGCTGATCCAGGGTCAGTGAGTTCCTCAGCCTCCTTGAGGTCCAGGTTCAGACTGCGGCTTAGCAAAATAGCTCTTGTATTTGTGGTTAAGTACACCAGAAAGGACACTTGTATTTTGATTGAAGCATTTTCCTCCGGGGTGGCTAAAACTTTCTCTCGCAACCTTCGAATATGAGAATAAATAGTTGCCACCCATGCAGTTGACAAGGCGCTCGCACTCTTTCACCATCACTGCAGCAAGCTTAAGGCCACATGCCCTTTTTCATTACTCTGAACAGGCCAGCTGTATTGTAACTACAACCAATTTCCTTGCAGTCTATAAAGCTGTCAATCAAAATCATGCAGAATAAGGAGCGGAGTGGAGGTGGTTGGGGCTGCTGGGGAAGGGCTGCAGGCCTCCAGACCAGATGTCAGAGTTTAAAACTGCAGGACGTGTCAGAGGGAGGAGAGAGGGACGGAAGAAGATCATGTTTATGTGGAGAAGAATCAACTCGCACTCAGACCAAAGCAATCGTTTTAAGTTTCCATTTATTAAAGTTATGAACAAAAAAGACAAATAAGTTATATTTTTATTTGTTAGAAATCTATCAGTGTTTGAACATTAATATTTAGAGAGCTAGTACAATTTCTACTTTCATGACTAGCTTTCGACAAACCCATAGAAACAGCTGATCGGAACATAATACTGAAGGGGAGGTGTCAATGTTGTCTAAAAAGACAGTTAGCAATGAAAGTGTGCAACTTAAGGCTTTTTTTTCTGTTATGGTATATCATTACATATAAACTCTTTAAAAATATACTTCTGTCAAATACCTTGACAACTACTATGTACACTACAAAAATAAATTTTCATATAAATAAATTATATGGCATACATTTATCTTTGTAACTGAAAACAGCATACATCCACGCCAACCGAGACCAGAAAGGCAGTCTGGAAGAACCAATTTTTTTTTCCTTTTAAAATCCTCTAAGAGCTATGATGAGACCTGTAGTGTAAAATGTTATATACTCTTTTTTTTTTTTCCTATTTAACATTAGTAAGCACTTTATACAGATCAAAATCCATTAATGTAAAAACATTAAACTGTAATAGTTTTTTTTTTCAATAAACATAAAAATCCCTGCATTTGTTATCCACATCACAACAATAATGAAAGAAATTTTTTTTTATATTACAAAAATATAAATATCGCAATTGACTGAAAAACAAACAAAAAAACATTTAAAATGAATAAAATAGTTGCCAGCTATGATTCTCTCCGCTACTGCCAATGTGACACTGGGAGAAAACAGAACAAAAAACATAAAAAACAAAACAAAAAGAACAACCACCTATTTCATGCAAGCAGCTGATGTAACAGGATGAGAAAAACTGCAAAGATTTCTGGGAAAAGCTACACGTTTTTAACAGGATATGAGTGTAACGGTTTTGAGGAGGGTACGAGCGGGGTGCCAAAGAGGCATGGGGAGTCTATGGGTACACATGCAGGTATAAAATGGCCATTGGTGGTGAAGTGAGGGGCTGGCGGTGTAAACTCTGACCCCTGAGGCTCTGTGCTGTGTAATGCAGCATTTTGAGGAGAGACATCCAATTAGTGTTCTGGCATTTAGCTCTGGATGTTTTGTGAGATGAGGACAGTGGAAAGAGCTGTTACCAAACTGGAACCAGCTCTCTTTACTGTCCCTAAATGGAGTATAGGCAGTAAGATGATGGACCCTCACACATACACAAACGGTTATACACACATGCAAATTGTAACACACATGGAGCACATTGTCAGGCCATGTAGGGCTTAGCCCTTAGCAGGCTGCATGGGCTAGCTTACTGGATGGACAGAAAGAGCTACTTTCGGCAAGATATTCCTGTGAATAAAGTTTAAATGCAGTCAAGTGCCTTGTTTAATTGGGTCATACAGTATACAGTCTGATTTTTTAGCTTATCCACTAGACACAACCACTTAGGGTGCAGAGTTAGCACCCTGTGTTAACCCTGTTCCAGAATCAGTAACATGAATGTCCCTGTAAAGGTAGAGTGAGTTTTTGAGGTGGGTTTACTGCTCATAAGTCAGTATATAAGACGGAACCTGTTTTGAGCCTGCTAGGGTTAAACAATACATAACCTCATACAGTAAAAATACAACCAGCTTAACAGACAGTGATACAAAGCTGAGAGCAGAAACAGGTTCCAATGCCGAGGCGATAAAAATAAACAAAATTAAACAAAATTTAGAAAAACAGCGTTTAAAATTCTTCATATCAGCTCATATTAAATATCACGCATAGCGTGTCAAGTTAAACAGTAAATGTTTCATAACTACCACAGGTTTGTGATAAAATTAATAGTTTTACAAGCGTACCTTTATACAATAATCACTCACTCACTCGCATACGCACAGACACACACACACACACACACACACACACACACACACACACACACACATATATACCATAGCTT
>VURO01017980.1:0-15468 GCA_015108175.1 Pelvicachromis taeniatus
GTATGTATGTATGTATGTATATATATACATATACATTTCTCCACTCCAATGCATAACTACTTCAACGTGATCGAACACACACACACAGAGTGTACTATGTTATTGTGGATTTTGTTTTGTGAATGAAGAGCATTTTTTGGCAGAAAGCAAAGAGAATGTTACATTTTGTTTGTTTAAAGACACCATTGTTGCTATTTATTTGAAATGTTTTGTTAACTGAATAAACTTAGGTGTCTACAATCTAGCCTGGTGGACTGATCTGAGACTGCTGTGAAACAGGTCAAACTTCAAAGGCTTTCTGCTTTGCCTCATAGTGCCGTTTGACATTGCCTAAACATATGCGACACACTGGTTCCCTGCTTGCTGCCGAAATAATGTACATGTATGCGTGCCAGGTATTTCCAGCTATTATCGGCATACAGTTGAAGGTTCGGCACGGTAGGCATCCACCCAGCATTTTGGTCCGAAATGCACATTTTCTAGTTGATGTTGAGATTGTGTAGTGACTGTTTACTCATGACAACAATGCTGAATGTAAAGTTTGTGTATTTATATGGAGACTAAATACATGGAATTCTGTTTCTGTTATGACAGTTTTACAAAGAAGAAAGAAGGATCAGTAAAGCTCTGAAGAATATGACATGGTCTCCTGAGTGTTCACTGAAGCCATTCAATGTTTAGCTCGCTGCATAAGCTGGATAGAGACATTCAGCTGAGGGCAGAAGAAAGACATATTGATGACATGTACAGCAACTTCTAAACTACTACTATTAATAATTATATCTTAAATCTTTATAGAGCGTTCACACACAAAAAAATCAAAGGCCAAAAGCTTCAGTGAATGAGTGACATTTCAGCTGCTTTTTGAAAATGTCCAAAGAAGGGCTGTTGTGGATGCCAGAGGGGAGCATATTCCAGATATAAATGAAGGCTGATATGACTGAGAATCCATGGGATGTGCTGTACAACCTAAAGAACCCAGAAGGGGCACTGCATAAAGATAACAGCACACGTCTATGGAGTCTGAATTATCCTGTCTGTAGTCTATCCTTGTCACTCATTGAAAAAAAAAAAAAAAATGTTGCATTATTAATCATCATTATCAAAATTCACAAGGGTCTTAGATCAGGTACAAAACCCAATTTGATTGGGTCAAATCTACAGCAACAGTGACGTAGTTTCCCAAAACGTATAGTGTTACTGACAAAGTGATTCATCAGAGCAGTAAACATGCTGCTGTCATGACTTTATCTTATGTCTTTGTAGTCAGTTAAATGCAGGCGTGCCAACTGACCACATAGCCAGCGGCGTTGATGACAGAGCAGTTCAGGAGGCCGCCCATGACGTCAAGGATGTCCAGCCAGCAGCATGGAAAGTGGTTGGCGCCGGCGAAGTGCAGGCCGAGCGAGACATTCAGAGTGTGGATGTGTTGGTCAAACCGGACGTGAACCAGGCGGCAGCGTGGCAGCCGCAGGACCAGGCGTGCCAGCCGCACGTGGTGGCTGAACGGACTCACCAGAGCCGTCAGTGGAAATGAGATGTTGGAGCAAACCCTTGGACCCTCCAGCAGGAACTGAAGACGGTTGGAGCGGCCCCATGGACCCTCCAGCGGAGACAGGCAACTGAAGCGGTTCACCAGAACCCCCACCGGGGAACAGAAGCAGGACCAGCAGGCACGATGACCGGCAGTAATTCCACAGCTGCGCAAGACTCTCCTTCTCCGCTGGGTCCATGTTGTGGTTGCGTTGTTCTGTCATGGCTGTGTGCAGGCAGGAAAAGGACCCAAAATGCAGGCGGAACGTAAACTCAAAAACACAGCTTTAGTGCTGACAAAAGACTGAAAAGAACCTAAACTGGGATAGCTAGAACCAGAGCATGAAAACAGAACACAGAGGCCAGAACGAGGGACGACGTGACACGGAACTGAGGGAGACATGGACAAAAATACCCAGAAGGATAACAAGGAAATGAGAACACACAGGGGACACAGCTGATATGAATTAACCCAACGCCATAGAGGAACTACACTGAATGCGGAAACATGAGACTTTTCATAATAAAACAGGAAACTGGAATATAATACAGGGGTGGGAGAAGGAGAGAGCAGACATGACAGGCTGGGGAAACATGTTGGAATAAAACAAGGGAAAACAAGGCGCAAGAACTCACAACAATATAAACACAGAGGAAAACACAGGGGCAAAGACACCAGGGGAAATCTAATAACCAAGGCTAAACATAACACTACAGGCACTACAGAAAAACTCTAGACTAACACAGAGGACGAAACAAAATACAAAATGTCCAACAAACACAAGAAAGTGAAAACGCTGGGTCACCAACTAAGGACCATGACAATTGTATTTATTAGTATTTATTGTATGTCTACCATCTAAATTCACACAGCATCTCAACTGTTTTGTGAAATAGGGTTATTGAAGGTAAATAAGATGGAAGAAACAAGCGCATTAAGCTAATGGAAAACAAGGTTTAAGCTTCATGATAAGCTTGGAAAAAGTATCAGTCTGCTGTTAATTACTATGTTTTGTGGGTCAGTCTTATTCAGAGCACAGCTGAGCGGAAACTGAAAACAGAGGCTTTAAATCCCAAAGGCTCTCCCACACTCTGTCCCAGTCCCAAAGGGACTTTCTGTTCTGGATGTATGGATGCACTTACTGTAGGCCTTCTGCGATTGCACACTGGCTGAAAATATCCACCTAGAGTATACAGTTCAGTGTATTTAGATTATACAGGGATTACTGAAGGGTCACTTAATCATGCATAACACGACACAGTCCACAAGATGTGTGGGTGTATTTTGCACATTTTGAAAAAAAAGGAACAATTACTGGCAAAAGCTCCAATGCCACAATAAAATGACAGAGACTGACTCGTAATAAACATTACTTACCAACACTTAACAGTGGCTTTGGTTGCATCCTACCTTTTTTCTCCACTAGAGGACAGAAGCGATCTATTCTGCTGCTAGAGCTGCAAACTGGAAAGCAGGAAAAGAGAACAGCTAAATAAATAAAATACAATAAAAAAAATCTGTTGGAATATTATCAATAACAACTTTGTATTATCAAATAATAAAAAAACAGGAATAAAATGGACACAGTTGGTTTTAACACTTCTAGTTTTATGGTCAGCTTGTTGCCCACAAAGGAAAATATACAAAAGACACAAAGCAAAAACACTGACCTGAGTCTGTAATATATAAAGCACATTTTCTATTTTCATTCCAACAGTGCTGTGCTTTATTTGGTTGCCATTTAGTTCCATACAGCGGAGGAGAAACGACAAACTAAAGTTCAGTGTATTTAGATTATTTATTTATTCAGCCTTCCACCAAATTCATGCATGGAATTAGGAATAATAATGTAGCTTACCTAAAACTAGTCACATTCAATATTTTGGAACTTTCTGACCTTTTACAGAATAAATTTCAGTGCTGGCCATATTTCTTTATGTATGTGTGAATGACTAAACATGCTCATGATGAGCAGGGCTTCTTAGTGGCTCCATTTGAGGTTGTTGCTGGAGCAGTTAGCATATTAGGAAGGGATAATCCCAGCCTGTTTATTCAACAGGATGAGCATGAATGTTTGAGCCCACTAGCACACAAACAGCCAAGCCCTCCCCTAGGATTTCAGCTTAATGCTAATGATATACAGTAAGCAGTTACAATGATTTTGCAGGTTAATGAACTGGGTGTTTCTCAGCTAACTGAGACTTTTGCTTTTCCACAATGGAGAGGCTGATGTGCAAAAATGACAGATTGTCACGATACGCTTAGCCTTAGCTGTCGTTGCCTTTCTGCGGAGTCGATACTCATTTATGTTCCAGTGCTTCTCCTACTTTGATCCTTATGCTTCTTGCAGCAGACTGTCAAGAAAATAGACCCTAAAACACATGGCTGACCGACTCAAATCCGATATATCTTTTTATAACACAGCTGAGCCTCTTGCAGGTCTTTGCTCACAAAGGAATAATGAATGACTCAGAGTGATGAAACAGAAGGTTGCTGCAGAGTTCAGAGCCTTGTTTGAAAAAGCCCAAGCGTGCCCTGACAACATTATACATGGAAAACCTGTGGACAGACAAAGCAGGCAAGAACTTCCTTCAGAAAGGGTGAGGAGATGGAAGATGGCTGGGATCACTGAATTCTGTCAAGTATTGAACTAAAATGCTTGTAAACCTGTGTGATGAATTCTGAAAGGTAAAAATGACCCAAATAAGTGAAGACCCTGCCCTGCTGTGTCAGAGAGCCGCCCTTCTTCAAAATGGACATTTACCAGTTTGTAGGTTTGAGTCCATGCCATTATATTTGTATGTGAGTTACACTTGCATAGCTACTAAACAGGAAATTATATTGATCACTCATTTGTTAGCCAGCGCTGTCCATTTTTTATTTTATTGACCACCTTGAACTGCCCACTGCCACTTTTTAAAACCTGCAGTAGAGTAAATTAAACTTTTATCTACTTCATTATTATATTTATACCTCAATGACTAAATATCTTTGTGGTAGAAGAAAAACTGTATGTAGAACATTTGCTTACGTTTAACAAGAGTTTGAGAGCTTTGCAACAAGTAAAAGTACTTGAACCTCTATAAACATATTTTCTTTTATACCAATAGGTATAACAGGTTAGGTTTATAGTAAACTGGGTTTTCTAAATCCCCAAAAGTCTGAAGAAGAAAAACTTGGTGAAGAAAAATTATATCCTTCCCTTCCTTGTCTTACTGCTGATTTAATTGCTGCTTATACAGTTCATTTTAACTGATAGCTTGCCAATGTAAGATTTAAAAAAATCTGGCGGTCTGGACAGGTTCTACAATTACACTGAGGTGGTTATCCAAGTGGCTTAAATAATTATCGAGTAATATCAAAATGACCATGGCAAAAATCCTCGAGTCCTTGGTAAATTCTTAATTAAAGCTCTCCCTGCAGTCAAGCTTCATATGCATTTTTAGGATTTAGAGCATGTTACAGCACAGAACTGGCTGAATTATGTACATTGCCTAACAATATCCGAGAAACACTTGATAATGTACACTTAGTTACACTTTTCATTGACCTACTCCAATGATAAACCCATGATTAACTCATTTAGATGATCAGTACCAGTACCTTTTCGGTAGAACTCGCAGTTTATGGTACTCCATCAATTTTTGGACTGATTATTGTTTTCCACCACATAATAATAATAATAATAGTAATAATAACAATTCTGTATCTACAGGTGATTTTGTATTTTCTATATTTTAGATAAACTGAAGGCAAAAATTGCATTTTTTATAGAAAAACAAATCATGTTTGACCTCTGCTAGTCTTAATGTCACTGTACAACCAACAATTTTGTTTGTACTCAATTGTCGTGATACGCATGGTAATATGAAGCTGATGACTCATAGAGGATCATTTCCCAATTCATCACTGTTCTCATATGACAAAGTGGGATGGTCCTCTTTGGCAATTAGGAGAGAGCAGCAATTTATTATATTTATTTTAGGGCCTCTACTTGGAAAATTATCCAGTTTCCTTGTCAAAGTAAATACAATACTTATAATGTGTAGTCATGCTAAAATTATAACATTGGCTGTAACTGTTATTAATCATGAAATAGTAAAAAATGGAACAAGATACAACAGATATGAAACTACATTCTGTTATTTCTCTGTAACACTTCAACAGCTTATATTTATCTGTCAGTATTCACTGTTGAATTTGCTTTTCTTAATTTATGAATGTGTATATGTGCTTCTGCATTATATTTCTGCCTGTACTGTTTTATGTTTCCTAAAGCCTCTCTTGATTTCCTCAAAACTAATGCTCAGTTAAATAAAAATGTTCTGTTTCACAGTAAAAGTGTTTTAACAGATAACATGCTATTAACATCTAAGCAGCAGTCTGGCCTGTAGCATAAAACATATTCAAGTTTGAGTCCTCTACCAGAGGCCTGGGAACTTGAGGGTCCTGCGGAATATCTTTGCTGTTCCTAGGACTACACTCTTGTGGACAGAGATGTTGCATGTTGTTCCTGGAATCTGCTGGAACCACTCATGCAGCTACGGGGTCACTGCACCGAGCTCTGATTTCCATTGGGACCACTGTTACCTTCACTCTTGGTACTTCTCCAGCTTCTTGTAGAGAAGCAAGATATATGGAATTATGAAGCAAAAAAAAAAAGACAAATAACTCTAAATAAGTTTGTATTTTAGATTCCTCAAAGTAGCCATTACTTGCTTTGTTGACAGCACTGCAAAACCTTTGCCTTCTCTCAATGAGCTGTATGATATAGTTACCTGAAATGGTTTTTACTTCACAGGTGTGTCTTGTCAGGGTTCATTTGTGGAATTTTTTGGCTTCTTAATGGGTTGGGACCTTCAGTTGTGTTGTGCAGTCAGTATTTTTGAAGTCAGGTTGGTACACAGCTGACAGCCTTTTTTGACAACTGTTAGAATTCATATTATGGCAAGAACCAATCAGCTAAATAAAGACAAATGACAGTCCATCATTACTTTAAAAGCTGAAGATCAGTCAGTCTGGAAAATTGCTAAAACTTTGAATGTGTCCCCAAGTGCAGTTGCAAAACCATCAAGTGATAGAACAAGTCTAAATCACATGAGGACCGTCCCAGGAAAGGAAGACCAAGAGTCACCTCTGCTGCTGAGGTTTAATTAATCTGAGTCACCAGCCTCAGAAATCACAAGTTAACAGCACCTCAGATTAGAGCCCTGATAAATGCCACACAGAGTTCCAGTAGCAGACACATCTCTACTTCAACTGTTCAGTGGATACAGTGCGAAAATGGCTGCTAAGAAACCACTGCTAAGGAAAAGCAACAAGCAGAAGAGTGGGCCAAGAAACACAAGGATGGGACATTAGATCAGTGGAAATCTGTGCTATGGTTTGAGGAGTCCAAATTTGAGATGTTTGGTTTCACCCGGCGTGTCTTTGTGTGACGCTGAAACAGGTGAACAGATGGTCTCTACATGCATGTAGAGACCATCACACCTCCTCCTCGTGAAGGATGGAGGAGGAGGTGTGATGGTGTGAGGGTGCTTTGCTGGTGACATTGTTGGGGGTTTATTCAAATTTGGAGGCACACTGGACCAGCATGACTACCACAGCATCCTGAAATCTCAGTTTGCGTTTAGTTGGACCATGCAGCACACAGTCCCACTTCCCCCCATCATCCTGTCTGACACCCCCATCACCACTGTTGACTCATTCCGCTTCCTGGGGACCACCATCACCCAGGACCTCAAGTGAGAACCCACCATCACCTCCATCACAAAGAAAGCCCAGCAGAGGATGTTCTTCCTGAGGCAGCTGAAGAAATTCAGCCTGGCAACATGGACGATGGTGCAATTCTACACTGCGATCATTGAGTCCATCCTCACCTCCTCCATCACCGTGTGGTCCGCTGGAGCCACCACCAGGGACAGAGACTGCAGCCTGTTGTGCGCTCTACTGAGAACGTGATTGGCTGCAGACTCCCATCTCTGCAGGACCTGTACACCTCCAGGGCACTGGGGCGTGCAGTTCGGATCACAGCCGACCCTTCCCATCCTGGACACAGTCTGTTTGACCTGCTCCCCTCAGGCAGGAGGCTCCGGTCCATTCGGACCAGAACCTCTTGCCATAGGAACAGTTTCTTCCCCTCTGCTGTTGGACTCATGAACAATAAACACAAGACTGTTGTCACCACTGGCTCTAAGCCAAACTCATGACCCTGTCTCGTGTTCTCTGCTCCGGTTCCACTTGTCTACACTCATGTATATATCAATCTGCTCAGCACTTTTTAAAGAACTTTTTATTCTATGTTTAAGTATTGTCAATAAAATGTTTGCACTGAGTACCGCAGCAATTTCCTAATGTTCTAAACCTGCTCAACATTTGGCAATAACGTCCTTCTGATTATGATTTATTTTTCAACAGGACAATGATCCTAAACACACCTCCAGGCTGTGTAAGGGCTATTTGACCAAGAGGGAGAGTGACACACCAGATGGCCTGGCTTTCACAGTCCCCTGACCTAAACCCAGTTGAGATGGTTTGAGATGTGATGGACCGCAGAAGAGGTGCTCACTTTGAGGTCAGGTGTTCAGCGTCTCTGGGAACTCCTTCAAGACTGTTGGAAAACCATTTCAGGTGATGACCTCATGAAGCTCATCGAGAGAATGCCAAGAGTGTTCAAAGCAGTAATGAAAGCAAAGGGTGGCTACTTTGAAGAACCTAAAATATAAAACATGTTTTGAGTTATTTCACACTTTTTTGTTTACTACATAATTCCACATGTGTTCATTCATAGATTTGATGCATTCGGTGAGAAACTACAATGTAAATATTCATGAAAATAAAGAAAACATTAGCATTTGACAACATGTGTCAAATGTTTGACTGGTAGTGCATGGTGCAGTCTAAAAATGCTGGGGAAATGCCCTCAGAATCCTTTATGAGTTTAATCAGAAACTATATTTCGCTGCCTTTTTGCTTTTCCAGCAGTGGTAGGACCTAAAAGTTTGCAAAGCTCTGAAGTCTCAGTTTGTAGAAATTATTCAACTATGAAGCAAAGCAAGCTGATATAACTAAATGGATTTTACTTCCCAAAGCTATATGCTTTGACAGATTAAAAAAAAAACATTTTAGGGGGACATATTGATTAAAATATTATATACATCAACCTTCAAAAAGCACAAATTTGCTGGCCTAATGTAATATATTATCCTGCAAGGCCTGAGAATAAAATAATGGACAGCTTGCGGTAGTTGGAAAAGATGAATCGAAAGCTGAAATATATTGTACTTGCTAATGTAAGTATTTATGTAATGTAATGGGATGGCAGAACAATTGGAAGCCTTCTTGATGTCTATGACCTGAAGTATTAAATGGACTCTGTCTAAATCCAGGCGAGAACAGCTAGTCCAGACTCAACATTGATGCCCTTTGAAAAAAGCTGCTGCACGCAACATTTTTGTAACCCTCAGCAAGTCACAAGTCACCTTGTCATTTGCTGTATTTGAAAACATGAAGGATTTAAGTGTGTTGGAAAGTTTTTGGTTAGGTTTTGGCTTCAGATGTTTCTTTTCATATTTTATTTTTTATATATTAGTGCACTGTGTTTTGATACAACCAGTTTTTATTTTAAATAATATATTTAGCTTAGGCCTATGACCTAGAATTGGATAAGTGGAAGAAAATGGATGGATGGAGATTAGGCTGTTAATTCAATATAAACAATACTTGAAGGCCAGTTAACATCCATGGCTCACCATGCAAGAGCATTTCACCATTGCTTTCAGGCATTTGGCACTTCCAGCCTGCAGGGTTCCCGATAGCTCCGTGGGACCTACAAGATAGGAATCAAGGAATTCTACCTTCACATTCTTTTGGTGGAGGCACTAAAGCCTTCTGCCAGTCCACCCATGCTGCGTTTGCTTTACATTGTCCAGTAAGAGAGCTCGGCAGCTTCCGGTGTGTTTCTACTCGGGCAGTTACCTGAGGGGCTACCTGTTTAATCCTGCTAGTAGCATATATTTGGCATATGTAGTCTAAGTACTCTACAGAGAAACCAATAATATAAGAATAGCTCATCTGTTACTTGGATAACAGATGAATAATGAAGAGTTCTAGAGCTAATACTTGCAAACGAGTACTTACCTTTGAGAAATGTGTCTGTTATCATCCCACCCCACCCTCTTTTTTAAATTATATGGATCTCTACAAGTGTAGCGGCCTGCATGTCTGGCTGTGCCCCTAAAGATTCTACCACAGTCCAAAGATATGAGTGTTAGACCGAAATCAGTCATGACTGTTGATACAAGTTAGATAAAGCGTTCAAGTACTTAGATTGTGTATGAATATATCCTTGAAGAGGTACATTTTGTTGTAATCTAGAGCACTTTGCGAAGACTAGAAAAGCACTGTAGAAGGGTCGTTTCCATTGTCTGTTCAGGCAGACAATGGACTGTTGGGTGTTCAGTGTGAACCACGCCTCTTACCCAGTGTCAGCTAGGATAGTTTCTTGTAATATCATGCTGGATAAGTGCTTAAGAAAATGCATGGATCCTTTGCCAAGTCTGTACATTTGAAGTTAAACTGTTTTTCAAATACTGAACATATTGTTCAGTTGTCTTTCAGCAGATTGTAAGTATGTTTTAATTCAGCAGTCTTATCAGTAGCAGTTGGCAATTTGGCACTGGAGCATAAAGCACCACACTGGAATGAGTTATTGATTATTACATCTGTGCAACTCCAGAATTATCATCCACAGGGTATGGAGTTTAAAAACTGGGATTTTCTAAACTCATTTGAAATATTGATACTAGAGGAAAAACATACTGCAGCTGCATCACTGTCAACAGATGTTGAAAGTTGCAAAAATATAGAGGACATTGATGTTACATGGACTGAAAGTAATACTTCAATTTGAGGATGTGGGATGACTTTGCACCTCAAACAGCAGACTGATTTGGTTGTGGCCTACACCTAATCCCCGGTACAGTCAATTAACTTTAATTCCTCACTCAGAGAGACAGCGACAGGGTTTTCTTGTGGTCGACTAACCTCAGTAATAACTCTTCATTAGTTCAGAGAGGGCTGAAAGGAAATGAAAGGATTGCTGTGTGTGAGATTCCCCCCCTGAGCTTAATAACGCTGTTCCTGATTCGTGTGATGAATGCCTCATGCATGTCTGTAAGAAACACTTGTCACTTACTTTAGGATTGCAGCTTTGTCACTGAGTTAGGAAATTGCACTCAGTGGATTTACTGTGCACTCTGTTTAAATGACTGCGGGGTAACGTGTGGGCAATATGCAAAATTGTAGATTCATTTTTACAACAGTTGTTTTGTAATTACATAAAGAAAAAAGCACTGGGGAAAATAAATAAATAAATAATGCACCCACTATATTTCTATTTTGATGAACCATATGGACCATTCAGAGTAGCAGCATGTTGATGTTTGTGGATTTCTTTTGAGGTTGTCACATCAACCTGCAATGTTACAGTCAATCTCATTCACCATTTAGCTTTTTGTTGTTTGCCACGTAGCTTCTAATACACAAGAATCAGGTTTAAAGGTAAGAATGCACACAGACACACTGTATTTGAACAAAAGCGTGGCATACTTTGACACATTAATTGGCAACATTATCATCAAATTTAAGTATTCTATATAGTTTTTTTTATTTTTCTAAGGCAGCACAGGAGTTTAACATTATAACAGTGCCAACCTGGGATTGCTGTTACTGTTGCTGATCCCATACATTACACTGTTTCTGAAATCTCAACTCTGGTCAGGAATGTGTGTATGCCAAATTCTGCCTTTGCATGAGTGCAAAGTATTGCTCTCGCTTCCGCCAGCAGTCGTGTAATTTCTTAACACCCTTAAGCAAGGCATTTAATCTGCCATCTGCTTTTAAAGCAGGAGAGTTCATTTGGACCTTGTGTGTACAGTGAGGAATCTTAGTGAATGTGTGCTTATGTGTTTGTATTCCTCTCTTTTTTGTGTATAAAAGGTTCGGGCATGCAAGCAACAATGCAGCTGTATTTGTCTGTTCTTTACCTCACAAACCTGATTATGTCCTGTAGTCTTTTCACTTTTGGCTGCTCATGTGGAGAACTACTATAAAAGCAGGTATTTTATAGCAATGCGTTTAATGCTGCAAATCACACTTAGCCCATGAGACAACTGGGAACCTACTGTAGCGCTTACCTGAAACCTTTCACACAGCAGAGTCTCCCTGATGTCCGTTTCAGTGCCTCCTCTGGAGACTGGGTCTAAAAAGCAGCCACTCTGCAGGTTCAGAACAAAATGGAGCCAACTCACTGCTACTCTATTATTTATAGATGGCCCTGCGATTCAGCTGCAGCAAAAGCAGCAAAACCAGGTCAGTGCATATGTATATGTTCATGCATGCTTAGTGATGTTGTTGTTAATGAAGTCAGACAGGAGACATGCTATCAGGTCATCATCAGTGCTGCTGTGTGATGCTCTGATATGGAGCAATGGCAAGTAAACACAGTTGAGGGGGCTTTTAAAAAAATCATCTCACTTCTTGTTTGATGATTAACTGCTAGCTAACACATGTGGCAAGCAACTATTAACAATTCTTTCACTATAAATTCTGACATCATTAGCAATTTCCATGTCCAAATGCTCCTGCATGTGGGGTTAAAAACCCCACAAAACATTTAGTGTTTTAGCTCCAGTAAAATAATCAGTGTGGGAATTTTCCCAAGTGTTAAACAGGCCCATGAGAAAGACAATGTAAGAGATTGAGCTGAGTCCATAGATAATAAAAACATTTATAAAATTCCAGATTGGAAAAATCAAGCCAATGCTTATGTCCCCTCAACTTGCATGTTAGTTTTTTTTTTGAGGGCCACTAGATGGCAAAACCTATAATTGCAAAAAGATTAAAAGATTAAGTCCTACAGGAAAACTCCTTTCTGTCTTGACCTCTGTAAATACTTTCCTGATGGGTTTAAGAACACAGTCATTAATTTTGGGTCATATCATATAATATTCAGTTTCACTGTTATGCTGACGACACCCAGCTTTATCTGCCCACTAAACCTGATTCTGCTCTTCCCCCATCCTCCCTCACCCTCTGCTTAGCCAAACTAAATTCATGGTTCTCTTCTAGTTTTCTTAAACTCAACAGGAACCAATCCGAGGTCCTCGTGGTAAGCTCCAAATCATCATTATCCAGAACCAACAGTTTCTCTATTACCATCAACAGTACTCCATCTTTCAACTGACTCATTAATAATGTCACTCGGTCTGCATTTTCAGTTGCGCAACATTAATGGTCTCCGTCCTTGTCTCGCTCCTCCCGCCACTGCCGAGGCAGAATGTCTCACCACAGAACAGACTACAACAGGAACAGGCTGATGCTTAATGCAGTGAAGGTTGTCGCGAGCACCGTCTGCTCAGTACAGTATTTAGCTGGTTTATGTTTCATCATTTGGAAATGTATTTGTTAGACAGGCTTATTTCACAACAATAGTTGTGTGAATAAATATTTTTTCTTTTGTCTACTTTGCTTCCGTTCTGAGGTATAAGTGTGGAGTATAGTGAAAACTGTCCTCCGGGCTGCCACAAAGCTAAACTAGAGAGTAGTTGCTATTTGACAGGTTGGAGCGTGAAGAGAAAGGGAGGCGAACTGTCTTTAAACGTTGCTAGAGGTTTCAGGGTTAATGGTCTAGCTGTGGGTTACACTGGGGTAAGGATAATGGTTCTTTTGTTTTTTTATTATTACCATTTCTTCTTCATACTTTCCACTTTAATCTACTGTAGTTGACTTTCTATGACTTTGTCCCAACGTATGAATATTAACCTCGTGGAAGCGTAGGGGTTTAAATAAAGCGAGTAAGATGAAAGTCGACTGAGGAGGATGCAGGCACATTTTCTTCAGGAGACACATCATCTCCACTAATGTATCTGTAATGACTAGATGGAGGCAGGGACCTACTGTTTCAGCACCGTAGAGCTCGCATCCATGAGGGACTAGGATTCTTAGAAATATGACTCTGTCAGAGGCAGATATTTAATAGTATGAGATACTCCTTATATAAGGACCCGTTTCTATTACTCGCTACATGGAGAAAATGTTATTTGGGGGGGGGTATGTAGCCTTGGACCCGTTACGATAGGCCCTTCACACCCTCAGGCGAGGAAGAGCATTCATCACTTTATGGCTCAGCTAAATCCAGATAAGACGATATGTTCCTGCTATTCGGCTGCACATAAGTGCTATTCTGGAACGGACTTCTTTCTCATTTCAGCACCTCTGATCTATAAAATGAAAGATTGTTTCTATGGTGGTATTTTAATCGTTAACACCCAGGCTGATGTACACTTTGAGACCAACGGCTCAGGAACAACTCTTAGGTGGGAAGCCTTGAAAGCTTTTATACGTGGACAGAAAATACGTTTTACCGCCACTAAATCAAAACATATTCATCAAAAAATGAAAGAACTTGAGACCAGAATATTTCTTGAAGACCAGGTTTTTGTTGATGAGTCTATATGGTCCGAACAGGAAGGACTCTGTAGGGCTGAGTATACTGACAGGACAGTTAAACAGGCCTTTAACGATCGAGGGGACGGTTACTAGCTTTGGTGTCTTAAACAGCTGCAAACAGAAAGGACAATTAATTCAATTAGGAACACAAAGTACAACACAGGAGATGAACTTCACACAGCTCTGAGTGTTTACAGGCCCTTTTTCTAAAAGAGCTCATCCTTCTGTTCTGGATGACCTTCAGCTTACTCGCTAATTTAACTGGCCTGTTGAACATGCTGCAGCACTCACTTCCAGCTCATTCCAGCGGGACTCTGACGTCCATGTTGCTTGAAGACTCCTTTAGCCTCTGCTCGGCTCTCAGTGTCCTCGCTTACTTTAACGCAGGTGAACCCACCTAACAGCTGTTGTGTGCTACGCTCGACCACATCAGTCCACGGTCAACACCACCTCCCAGCCCGACCCTCGCAGAGAAACACCGATGGTCTCAGAGGTTCAGTACACTCCACGGACGCTGCAGCGTACTGATGGAGGAGCTAGGAAGCAAACCACCAGCAGTACACCACCCGCTCCTCCATAAACTCTGCCTCCCTGCAGAGTTCATGGAGCTACAGTAGTTCATGGAGCTACTGGAGGGCTCATGAACGGCTTGCACACCCCGTAGTGACTTGTTTTGGTCTTTATTTATGCAAAAAAAATTAACACTTTTTTACAAGTCTAATAACCAGAAATGCGGCACGCTGCCTGAGAGCAGAGGGTGAACCTTTGCACAGCAGCGCGTCACGAACACAATCTGAGGAAATCCACCGACTGCTCACTGAAGACTCAGACAGGTCTGAAGGAAACGGGAGGCTGAGGTGTGAAGGTCAGAGGACCAGGTCTGATGGATGGTCATCATGGTCGCCATGTAGGAGGAGGTCCAACACTCTGTGGCCATCTGTGAGGCACCGTGGAGGCTTCAGGGCCCAGATCTTTGATAAACCGATGAGTTAGAGTCTGATCCATCATGCAGGAACATCTGATTATCAGCAGCACACACACTGACGCACGCCTGGACACAGACACACAGGGAGCTCCACCAGGGCCGGACGTCAGCGTCCTGTCAGAACATCCAACGCCTGGAGGTCCTCAGAGCTGCTCAGAGAGCCGAAGAACGAAGGAGCTCACAACAAATACACACTCAGTTTTTATATGTTGTGTGCACATTTCAATGACATTCCTACTTCCCATTAAAATACACCTGAGGCACATTACTGCATGTCCCGAAGAGTTTCCAATGCTTAAGCTTCAAATAAACAGCATGTCTGGTTTACACGAGTTTACATGAACATGTGTGTACACACACACACACACACACACACACACACACACACACACACACACACACACACACACACACACACACACACACACACACACTTCAT
>VURO01017991.1:3735-18677 GCA_015108175.1 Pelvicachromis taeniatus
TAGCTAGTGGTTTTGAGATGTAACTCATAAGTCTTTTTTTTTTGCTCTTCCTATTGACTGTTAGCTTTTTTGCAACTAATGTCTTTTCTAACGTGACCAGTCTTTAATACTAAGACTACAACATGGACTACAAAAGCAAATGGAAACTTTTTAGCTTATTAGAAAGCACGCTATCTCATTTCCAAGAGGCTTCCCTTCTAGAGGTTACATGACGGGTAGATGAACTCGTTCTGTAATGTTGGTAATTTGTTTGGAAAGCATCCTGCAAGAAACTGTTCAATTGTTATTATATTTCAGAGGGTTACAAACCTTCAACTATCAGCCGGACTAAGACTGTGGGGAGGAAATGTCTCCGTATGGTTCGATGGATAGTGTACCACCAGAGGTTTTTGATTAACAGTTTCAGTCGTTTTCAGTTGTTCATAGAAACACTTGCTTCTATGAACAAAATAAAAAAAAAAACATAACTATAATAATATACATTGTTTATTTATTATGAGCTGACAAAAACGATTTCATTTTTTTTAAAAAATGCAAATTTTTGTTTATGTTAATAAGAAGTTATGCCTCAGTAAAAGGTGTCTTTTCATTGCCATCTGCTGTATTTTGTTACTTTAAAGTTGAGAGTGGTGACGATTACAGTAAACATCTGTGCGCACAATAATAACTGAAAAGAAAATCACATCAAAACTGCAAATGCTGATCTTCAATTTGAACAAGAAAACTAAGAAAAACACCCCCCCAACAAAACAAAACATGACAAGGTTTGTCACATCGGTGAAGTTATGCCAGACAATCTAAGTACTGCTGCTGTGCGAAAAGTTATTTAACTGTAAAACTATGACTGTGTGTTACAAATCGCCTATCTGAGGTGGAGAAAAGTACAGATTGTGATCTACCATTTGGCTATGACAGATCCTGTCTCTGTAAAGAACAACTGATAGCTATACATTATTAGCAAAGTTCCCTATGTTGTACATGCATAAAGTCTCTTGCTCTGGGGATGCTCGATAGATTTCTTTGTTACTCTATGAAGCAAATGGACCACCGCTGGTGCAACAAGCATGATGTACCCATTTTGTTTTGTACGCAGAAAATTTGAATGCTAAGCTTTTTCATGAAGGAGTGGCTGTGAGGCTTCGCCTTAACTACACTCTTAAGTGTGACCAGCACATCACATTTTAATCACATTATAAACAAGACAGGAGCTTGTCTAGTGTACTTGATGTTAAATGTATGTAAGTAAAAGTAGCCTGGAAAAATACTGGCAACTGCCAGTGTTATCCCTCAGCTTCCTAGTAGACACATCAATGGTATCAATTTGAAAATTCTAGGAGACTTTCGTCTCGAGTTATCGCATTTGCAAGATTTTCAGAAAACTTGACCTCTGACCTTGAAGTTGAGGTCACCGAGCTTTGAACTCGTCAGAGATATGGTGTCAATATGAACCTTATATACCAATATGAGTTATCGCACTCATAAAGGTTGTGTCCACTCTGCCTGCCCACATTTTTCCATTCTTGTTGATGTCACAAGAGGACGCAAAAGACTTATGCATAAGCAAACATGCAAAACACAAACAGAAAGTCTGAATCGATGTTTTCAAGTTGTGAGTAGGATCTCCAAATAGTGCACTGCATTAATTAGTTATAGTCTATACTTAGATTAGTATAAACCTGAAGCAATAAGAGGCTGTAGCTCAGGTGATGGAGTGGATCGTCTACCAATCAGAAGGTCGATGAACTGATCCCTGACTGAGTGCGTGAATGTTACTAAGCACTGACATAGATTTGAGAAGTGCAGTGGGTAAATGAGACTTGTAGTAAAAAAGTGCTTTATGTGATCAAAGTAGGGATGGACCAATCCGATATACAGTATTGGTATCGATCTGATTCTGACCTAAATTACTGGATCGGGTATCGCGTCGGAGCCAATGGGAGCGGTATGTGTCATGTGATAGAGCAGCTGTTGTGTGCGAGACCTGCCGGCGGTGTGGAGTTACTTCACACTGAAAGCATTTGGAGCCTCGCTACATACAGCCAAACCGGCATTTTATGCCCAGGTAGGCTATCCAAGAAAAGTAAAGCAAGTGTGTAAGTTCATCTCTGAATGTTGGCATTCCCACGTTCCCACGTTAAGCTTAATTACCGATATATGGAGCTCGGACGTCTGCGCGTTGTCATTGCTAAGTCTGGCGGTACAAAGGATAGACTTAAGTTTTACAAAAAGCAGTGTTGCAGGCTAAACAGTTTCGTGGATCTAATAAAAAACAAAAACACAAAACAAAACAATGAAAAACACTTTTTTCATACTTGTGTTAAGTTTTGTATGAAAATTACACAAAATTCAGTCTCAGGTTAAATGTGATTGAAACAACATACACTGGCATCCACTTGATCAAAGATGAGTGTCATGAGAAGCCGTGTTTGCATTTATTTGCCCTGCTTTCCACTCTGGATGTCTATTTATTTGAAGCTTTAAATATAAAAGGCTCCATTCAACAACTTAGTTGCGTTTTCTTTTTAAGTTGCTAAATATAAACATTATTTTGTCCTGATATTGCACTTCTTTTTTCAGAACCAAAGAGTTTTTGAAATCTGTATACAATTGCATTTTGGATTACTTTTTGAATATTACTTTAAATACTTATATTTAAAGTTCTGCTAAAAGTTTAAAGAAAAAGATCGGTATTGCTGAACTGCAGAATATTTCGGAATTTTTTGCATACAAGTATAGTGCTTTGTTTTTTAAAATTTGAGTATGAACTTATACAAAATGCAGCAAGACATAAAAAAAAACAGTTTTATTGATTATAAAATAGACTATAACAGATTCATATCGGTATCGGCAGATATTCAAATTTATAATATCGGTATCGGACATAAAAAAAGTGGTATCGTGCCATCCCTAGTTGAAAGGCACTATATAAGTATCAGTCCATAACCAGCTTAGAATTAGTTTATATGTGTTTTATAATTTGGACTCAGCTGCAGCCTCCAAACTAAAACTATGTTATTAGTGATGCTGAAACAGACAACGAAGTCAACATACAGACCAGGTTAGGTGTTTCTGTGATATAGCTAACGCTAGCATGCAACTAGGCAGGAAGCATCTATAAAA
Source organism: Pelvicachromis taeniatus (assembly GCA_015108175.1). Taxonomy (NCBI): domain Eukaryota; kingdom Metazoa; phylum Chordata; class Actinopteri; order Cichliformes; family Cichlidae; genus Pelvicachromis; species Pelvicachromis taeniatus. The sequence continues at coordinate 6,856 of VURO01017991.1, forward strand.
GAGTAGCTTGACTAGCTAGCTGTCTATGTGCTGTCAGTCTGTTAGCTGCTAGCACAGACTGCTGCTTCATAAACTGCTAGCATGTTCCACTTAATCATTTCCAGGACATAAAGCAGTCAACTCTCATTATCTCCCTGGGATTCCACACTAATGGGGTTTTCTCTTATAGCAGGTCCTCCTAACACTCCTACTAAATGTCGCACACTACTTTCCAGGTGCAAGAACACACCTATACACTGACACACACAACTCTGCACACCCTAATATGGATCAGCAATTGGGCTCAGCTGGACTTCAAATTTGTGCAGGGCATGATTGGATAAAGTTTGAGTAAGACTGTATACGCTGCTGCTTTGAAAGAAAGACACAGAAATCTAGCTGGCTATAAGTTGCTCATTACATCTGTACATGTGAAAAAAATCTGCAGTTCCACCAGCGCAGGGATAGTAGGGTATCGCCTTCATTTTCTCAGCAGCCCACTTGACACCTCTATTGTTTCTTCTTCTTTATCTGCTAACAGCAGTGCAAGTGGTCCTCCAGCCCCGGAAAAACTGCTTTGGGGGGGGGGTCAAACACTGGATTGGGCTGACATCTATCAGTGGGAGGGACAACACCTCTGCACACCAATAAGCCTCTATCAAAGTGATATCACTACCTCTTGTCATCTATTTTACTGGCTTGTTCTCCATCAAATGGAAACACTGGGCCCCAGGCCTTGGATTAAATGGGCTTAATGATAAATAGAGGTTTTGGATCCGCCTCCAGATTGTAACGGGGTGGGGTAGACATCTGACTAGGGGGCTTTCAGTACTACTACCCCTTTCTTAGCCAGGAGAGGAGAGGAGTAATGGTGCACAAATACCAGCATCTTCATTCCATGGCAGGGTAAATTTCCAAATTAATAAAAGCTTCACGGTGCTGGGTAAAATATAGTAACAGCAATAACGGCAGATAACCTAATCTAATATAAGCCCACTGTATCTTAGCAACCTTGTTAATTCTGTGAGGAGCAGTGGGGTAAGCAGCAGAAGCACAGCATCCATCATCAAAGACACACCCAGCAGCAACACACACACACACACACACACACACACACACACACACACACACACACACACACACACACACACACACACACACACACACACACACACACACACACACCAATAACTCCCAAATCCACGACATCATGCAGATGCACTTGCTATCTTGCCATTACCTGCTATCTCAATCACACGTGCTAAAGATGAAGGTATACACATGTGCAAGTTTATACACATGTACGCGTTTAGTCACATGCACAAAGAACCTCGGGGTTACTGTAAGCAGTCGGGAAAATGGAGGGGGTGTGGAGCGGAACAATGGCATCCTAATCGTCGGGCTGCATTTCAAAGCCTCCCCCCTCTACAACAGTTTCTAGATAAGATTTGAAAATGCTATTTATATCCGCGGGGAAAAGAGCCAACAAGCAGCTTGATTTTCATTTATTTGAAGTCAGATCTAAATTGGGGTGGAGTTACATAATGCAACTAGTGCGACACTCCACCTGCTACTACTGAGCCAGCCGCTGAAGACAACTGCAGAGGGGAACAACTCAAAAATGCACTGAGCCCACGCTAGTACTGTGGCTAATAATTAATCTATTGGCTTAATAACCACTGCTTACTATAACCAAAGGAGCCTGGCTCATCCGTGTGGGTATAGCAGTGGGCCGATTTGCATCTCAAATCCAAACCTACTCCAAAGTGGCCAGGCCAAAATCCGGCAGCCGTGACGCGCCAAGGACAAAACAACACAGCACAGCATGGCCCAGTCTCCCCTACGCACCAGATGTGCAGAGAAAGAAGGACAGAGAGGGGAAGATAGTTCTGTTCTTCACAGCTGTGTCCCAGGCATGCAGGGAGGGACCATTCCCAGCCTGGCTCATGCAACTCTCCCCCTGCCTGCCTCCCTGGAGATGAGAGGCAGCTCCATCCCAGCCTGAGTAAAAAAAAATAAAAGGAGGAGGAGGAGAGGTGGTAGGATGGACATGTGGAGTTGAGGGGGGGTAAATTGGAGCCCAACCCTGAGAGAATTAAGAGAGCAATTCACACTGGATAAAAAGGAAGGTGAACACAGAAAAGAAGATAGATGGGAGCAGCAGAGGGAGTACTCTGAAAGCAAAGAGGGAGGGCAGAAAATGCAAGAAGCAGAGGAAAGGGAGTTGTATGGTAAAATGGGAAGATGGGGAAAACACTGGTAATGGGAGTGTGTGAGAAGAGAGATGTAGAGGAATAAATAAAATACCTGTAGATGAATAGGACATATAAAAGTACAAGAAAAGAAGAAGTAAAATGGGGGATGGGAACCCCGAGTGCTCCCGGATACGCCCGACTATCTATAGTTTCAGTCTCTCTTTACCCTCACAATTTATTCGGTTCTTCTGCCTAAATAGGCAAAACGGTGGGGAATATTTGTAATTTGAAAGCCAAGAGTCAAAGTAAGTATAGAATAGTTCTTTTAACATGACAGAATGACATTTGATCACGAGACTCTACATCAACACTTAAATATTTTTTCTATTTTTTCCTTGTCAAATTGTCAAAAAGGTTTGGGGGAATCCTTAAAAAAAAGGCATTTTCCCAATCAAAGAAAAGAAAACTGCTGCATCTTCTCAATTTTTCCTGTGCTGAAGAATAGTGATAGCTTTTTCATGAACAACTTAAGCTGGAAGCATGAGGTAGTAACTGTTGGGTGGGTTGTTTGATTAGTGTTATATATGTGGACAGCATGTACAGCGGTGTGACGAAGTGTATGCCCTCCTTGTATGTATGCCCGCATAAATATAAAATGCAGTTTTTAAATGATGATTTCATTGACCAAGGGAGAAAAGTTATCAAAACCCACCTAAATCATAATTGAAATGTGATTAACCACACTTTTTGAAAAGCTGAGTTCAGTTTCACACTCTCAGGCCTAATTGCTGGCAAATCTGTTGAATCAAGAAATCACTAAAGTAGACTCTATCTGACAAAGAGAGAACATCTGAGAAACAAAGTCACTGACATCTATTGGTCTAGAAGGGGTTACAAAGACATTTCTAAGGCTTTGGGACTGAAATGAACCATGTTGAGAGCCGTTATACACAAATAGAGAATATTTGGAACAGTGGCGAACCATCCCAGGAGTGACCGGCCAACCAAAATTACTTGAAGAGGACAACGGCGACTCATCCGGGAGGTCACAAAAGAACCCAGAACAACATTAAAGAACAACGGGCTTCTCACATCTCATTTAAGGTCAGAGTTCGCAATTCAACAATAAGAAAGCGGCTGGGCAAAAAGAACACAAAGGCTCGTCTCACATTTGCCAAAAAAAATCTTGATGATCCCCCAAGACATGTGGGAAAATGTTCTGTGGACGAAAGAAAAGCTGAACTTTTTAGAAAGTTTGAGTCCCATTACATCTGGCGTAAAACTAACACATCATACAAACAGTCAAATATGGTGGTGGTAGTGTGATGGTCTGGAATTGGTTTTCTACCTCAGGACCTGGAAGACTTGCTGTGGTAAATGGAACCAACCTGCTGTATACCAAAACAATGCACAACGAGAATGTCCGGCCATCTGTTTGTGACTTCAAGCTGAAGCGCACTTGGGTTGTGCAGCAGGACAATGATCCAAAGCACACCAGCAAGTCCACCTCTGAATGGCTTAAGAAAAACAAAACGAAGACTTTGGCGTGACCTAGTCAAAGTCCTGGCCTGTATCCGATTGAGACGCTGGGGCATGAACTTAAAAAAAAGGGGGGGTAGTTATGGTTAAAGTATATGTTCTTCCTTGTGGACAAGTTTTTGGCTCCATGCTTTTAAGACCAAGTAGTTTGCAAATATTACAGTTAAGAATCATTTGTGTTTTTTTCTCTTTTTTTTTTGGTTGTTAGTGAACGGTGAGCTCTCTATTTGTGAATTCACTTTGGGCATCGGCTCAAAAACTGTATCAGCTCCTTTGCAAACTCCTTAGCATCTTTTACCTCACTCCCCTCAGGCACACAATATATTCTCAAATTATTGCCTCTCAGTCTATTCTGCAGGTCTTCACTTCTAGCTGTTAGGTTCATATCTTGGCGCAGCAGATATCTTATTGCTCTCTCATGCCTTTTCCCATTGTCTTCTGCGGCATATGATATTCCACCTCTGTAGTTCTTTTTTTCTATTTTTTTCATGTCAGCTTTTAGCTTCCCTATAAATGTTTCTGCTGTTGTAAGCCATAGTTTGCTCTGGCTGTGTTAGTATTGTTTTAGTATACTTGATTATGTGTGTTAGCACTTGCCATGTCATTGCCAGGTTGGTTTTGTTTCATTCTTTTACTTCAAGTTTAACTGTTTACTTGAAATCTCTGCCTCTAGAGGCTGGCGTCATTTTAAAAATGCTTTATATAGCTCCGTTTTCAGAGATTTGTTAAGATATTAAATATTCAAATTCACCAAGTTCTGCTTTTAAAGCCAGATTTATTAAACAGGGCAAAACAGGGCTTGTGAGGGCAATCCCCAAATGGGTTAGTTTTGCAGGTGATCTATAAAAGTTTCTCTTTTTTTATGCATGTCATGTCACAATCTGCCAACGGTTGCATAATTTAAATCAAGGTCTCAAACTAAGAGATGACAGTCAGCTGTGGGTAATTACTAACAGGAGAGACTTGTTCATTGTAAACAGAAAAGCATTTAAATATAGGTCACACGTATACGTTAAAAGTAGGCCTATGTGGCAGTCTGCCTGACAGAGTCATTATAATGGAAACAAGATTCATTAATTGACAGGCTCCAATGCAGAACTGTAAACTGCAACAATATTTTGACACAGCGTTGTGTAGCATTCATGTATTAAGACAACTTACAGCACCTTCAGGGGATAAAACAAATCGGAAATGTTTGATTGACAAAAGTTTATTTCTATACTGCAATTGGTGGACAGTACCAGCATCCATCCATATCTGCCTATCCGGGGCCGGGTCGCGGGGACAGCATCCCAAGCAGAGAAGCCCAGACCTCCTTCCTCTCCCCAGCCACCTCCTCCAGCTTGTCCAGGGGAACACCAAGGTGTTCCCAGGCCAGCCGAGAGATATAATCTCTCCAGCATGTCCTGGGTCTGCCCCGGGGCCTCCTCCCGGTGGGACATGCCCGGAACACCTCACCCAGGAGTCGCCCAGGAGGCATCCTTATCAGATGCCCGAACCACCTCAACTGGCTCCTTTCGATGTGGACGAGCAGCAGCTCTACTCTGAGTCCCTCCCGGATGGCCAAACTTCTCACCCTATCCCTAAGGGAGAGTCCAGCCACCCTTCGGAGGAAGTCCATTTCCGCCACTTCTTTCGGTCACTACCCACAGCTCGTGACCATAGGTGAGGGTAGGGATGTAGATCGACCGGTAAATTGAGAGCTTCGCTTTTACACTCAGTTCTCTGCCACAACAGCCACAACAGACCGATGCAGCGTCCGCAGCACCGATCCGTCTGTCCATTTATGTTAATTAAAAAAATAATCAAATAATTAATTGGATTTGCAGATGTCATGGTGAGTCTTGTGCATGTTTGTCTATCTGTGATCCATAGCTCACGTACTGCCAAAGTGCACGCAGCTGAATTTGTGTAGATCTACCACTAAAAAGAGTCCTGTTCAATCATAGCTCACAAAATCAGAGTGAAAACCGTTTGCACTGACTGTGGTTCAGTTTAACGAGTTTAATTAATATTTCACTGTTTGAGTGTAATAAAACTTTATTAAGGGAAAAATGTGTTTAGTTTATTAACAGAAATGCACCAATCAGACCAAAAACAAAAAGCACCTTCAAACTACCAAACCATCCAAAACATCAAAATAAAAATAAAAAAATAGACTGCTTTTAAGCTGTGCCTGACATCAAACCAGGCCCTGATTATATTCAGGAGAGGGGCCAAAGCCAACATCGTCATCGCTCTGTTCTCTCTGTTTTTTAGTCATTTAGCTTTGAACCTCATTGCGCAGGCTACGAAATTCCTGCCACAGAAGCCACAGTATTCTGAAAAGGACCCAAAAATTAAAAAGAGTTGGAAGGAGCTTTGTTGTTGCTGGTGTAAGTTGACTCCCTAGGGTTGAACACTCGAGGTCACCTTTGAGTTCACTAGACAAAGTTTGAATTAGGTGGCTATATAATCTATACTTTTTTTTTACAAATCTTCATCCGGCATTCCAGTTAAACAGACACAGGCAGAAACTGTTCTTGAATGCAGGCTGAAACCACCACCATATGAAGTGCAAGTTTTATCAGAGTTTTTCAGTGTTAAATATTGGCGCTATTAGCAGAAAGCTGCATCGCAAATGTAAGGAAATCAGTTTGCGCATGTGATTGAAATATTCTCCTAAATACTGACAGCACTTTGTTTTACAAAAAAAAACGTTAGGAAACCTGGCTCCTACCTTTATCATGGCATCATCAGAAGTCTCTGTAGATGTTTCTTCAAGTATAACATTGAACATTTTGACTTTAACAGGATACCCACAGCAATGCTGCACGGTCTTTTTTTTTTATTTCAAATGGAAAATTTGAATTCAGTTTAGTTTAAGTTTGTTTCCAGAGTCGTTTTTTGTTTTTTTTTTCCAGTTCAGTTTTTGTTAAGTTTTAAGTAGTTTCAGTGTTAGCAACTATTGGAGGCAAGATTTAGGAAAATCAGCACAGGTATTACAATAAAACACAGAAATCTTTGAAATAAAATTGCCGCCTTCAAAGCCTCATCGGGCAAGTTTTTTAATAAAATGTTACCATACTAACAAATACGAAAACTCAGGATATTTCCTCTCTAATTCTTTATTTTAGTTTTTTTCCTAAAGTTCACAAAATCATTTCAATTACTTTTATTTTTTTTTGAAAAGGCTAGTTTTCATTTGTATTTTAGTAAACTATATATTTCTTTCACATCTCGTTTTAGTGATTCGTTTGTTAACTGTGATAACCTCCATGACGAACTGATGACTCTGGGGAAGAGCAGCCAATTCAAGGAACACAACCAAAAACAGTGAAACTTTTGAGAGTGCACTGCAAAAGAAAACCAAGATTCTTTCCAGCGGTTTCTTTAAAGAAGCCTATGTGAAAATGATTCTGCTTCTCACTTTACTTAATACCAGAGTAAACATCTTAATGAGATTATGGTCTCAATTGCTATCTTGAAGTCTTCTTTAATACATTGTGATGTTCATTTTGCAAATTTTGGGCTTATTTAGAGAAAAACGGGTGATTAAAAAAGAGAGTATGCATTAGGATGTGGCAACATTGTCATTTAGAAGTCAATACAGTGTTCCCCGCTTCTTATCCATAGTCATACTTTGCTTGTGTGCATTCATCTCTGAATGCCCAACTCAACGCTTCAAATTCTTGACACAAAAAAAACGATGTCCACATTTATGCAGGCTGTGGTTACAACAACACTACTTACAATCAATACTGAATAAAAAAAAGTACCAGCAGTCAAAGCAGGTAGTGTGAAGTAGTGCATGCCTAATTCCTACACACCATCGGCGTTACCACAGTCATCCTAACGTTAGTCCCACCACAGGTGAGCTCCTTGCAGTCACTCTGTATCACACTTACCCGAACTTCTCTTTATCATCCAAATATCACTAAAAACCTCAGGACTGCAGCAACCTGCAGCTCTCCACAAAGGCCTCACGTACTGATGTTTTATTAACACAGACATAAATATTGAAAAGACACTTACTAATGAAGCTGCGTAGAAAAGTTCCAGAGACAATTTACAGCAGCAAGGAGTACGGGGACCTTGATTATGTTACCCTTGTTTCTCTTTCTTTGTCCTTCATCTTATTTCCCACACCATGGCTGGAATGCCCCTGCAGCTGACCCTCCACCCACCCGCACACACACTTGCATTTACCCCCTCAACAGCCTCCATGTTCTTCCCCGTCTATGTTTTTCTTGTTCAATGAAATCAATGGATTGGAGGGGCTTGACAATCTGCCACACCCCTTGCAAATATTAATCATAAACCACAGGCTCTGAGTATAATGAGGCTTGTTTCTAATGACAACAGACATGATAAATGTGTCTGTGGCTTGGCGTTGCATTACAATATAGCCAGTTGGGAGTGTGTGCACGTGTGTGGATGTAGTAAGAAGGTTGGGCGAGAGTGTGGCTGTTGGGGGATGAGGTATCACAGCTTTTCCCCCACGTAGCATGACATTTCGATGGCAGAGGGCCCACGGCAAGCCAGCTCTCTGTGGCATTTCCAAAAGCTGTTTATGCACACATACACACAAGCTAACTGTTCACTGTGCATTTTATATGTATGTATAAATTCTATTTTGCCACCAATGCTATCTAGCAATGTGGATAAATTGGGTTTTTGTCTACCTAGTTTTGACATATGTGCCTGTGACACACGCCCACATCCACTAAATGTAATTTTCTCATCTCTCACTCCAGAAGAAAGTGGATGAGGTTCTGATTGCAAAGTTTTTTTTAAATTCCTTCTGAAACATCATTAGATTTAGTTTTTTTTTTAAGTGTTCGGAAGTAAGAAAGGCTGGCTCCAAAAAATGTTAAAATATCCAGCTTAACAGCATTTAAAAGCACATTTCCAGCTTGGTACACACATGGTTTTGTTTTCCATGGATGGCTTTTCCCTTCATGTCGTCTACACCGTGGGTGATTTTTTGTTTTTTATAACACTTCCATTTGGATACTGTAAAAGCTTAAAGTTAAAGTCAGCTGACATAGCCAGCTCCATTCCTCCACAAGCTGCCGAACAGAACAAATAATATGACTTTGCTGTGCAATACAGGTTGTCCCAAAAAAGGCTGCGCTACAGTTTTGGTGAATGACACTATTAGTTTTTTCTTATTAGTTTGTTAGTTACTACACTAACTGGCAGATGTGTGTCTTTGCGTTTCACTCATACTGGAAGATGTTTACTAACCAAGCTTACACTGTCATCTTGCCAAAAACATGGCAGTGGCTTAAAAACGCTGGCGTTCAGAGTTTAGAGAGTGCAAAAAGAAGTGGGTGACATCATGGTTGTTACGTTCATCTTTTATGCACGGTTTACAGATGTGTCTTAATTTGTAAATAACCTCAATGCTATTATTATCCAGGTTTTGCTCTGAATGAGCAAAATTCAATAAGAGATTTGGAAGACTTTGAAATTAAACTAGGTGCCGAATCCAAATTTAAACTGGCTATCAGTACAAAAGTCCTTGTGTGCTACCAACATTTTTTAATATAGAAAAATTAGATCACAAGTTTTCTTCTGTGTGTATGTGTGTGTGTGTGTGCGCGCGCAATTTCTGTGAACCAACTTACTGGCTGATTTACAGAATCCAGCAAACAACATATTTCAAAGAATTTGGATAATGTCATTTTGAGGATTACAAAATGCAAACAAATACCGAGCGCTGTGCGTTATATCTGTGACTGCTCCATTAATCGTCCAGGTACCGTTCTCTTGTTAGAAGCCAAAATGAGTTTGAGAGCAGCTCTATTGATTTCAATAGAAGTGCTTACACTGGCATCAGTATACCTGTACATTTTTGATATCTCCTTTAGAAGCTTCCCTCCTCCCCCCGACCCCTCTGCCCTTCAATTCCCTTCATCTCTCTCTCTTTCCCTCTCCTCCACTTTCTTCCTCCCCCTCCTTTATCCTTCCAAGCTGCTGATGTAAGGCTGCACCAGTACGACCACAGCTTTACGCATCCCAGTTTGGACATGGAACAACAACATGGAAAAAAATCCCACTCACCTCACTTATTAAACGTCACTTAAAATGAGTAAAGATCGAAGGGTGGAGAGCGGTTAGCCTCTGAAATGTATAGCTATTGGCTAAGATAAGCAATGGGGCTCTTAATCTGTTGGCTTTCAGGGTTCGTAGTGGTACATATGTGCTGAGGCCTAATCAGATCAGGTATCGATTGGTCTTCATAGAGGAGAAAGCTTAATGCTCTCCCTGCTCTTCTGCAATATGTCTCACTCAGAAGACAGAAGATCAAACGCAGAGGCACGAACAGACCAATGGTTATGGTGTCTGCAATAAGGGTTACAGGTCAAGGTTATACTGACAGAAAGTCACTGAGAATCAATGTCTCATTTCTGATCAGAGCAAATGGTCACATTCATGCTGAGAGGGGAATCATTTGATGGGCAGGACAAATGCACAACCACAACTCCAATCCCGATTGGGACAAACAAGTCCCAAGAGGTGCAGCTGTCAAGCCGATTTCTGGGGCAAAAGATTCGGCCATATTGTAAGTGACACATTGTTCACTAAGTGGAACGTTAATCTAAACTGCATCTCCACAGGGTCCCCATGTGGCAAAGATGGCAGCTTCATCATCGCCGGGTCTACCAGCTGCCCTCCCCATGACCAGTCTCCACTCTCTGTCCACAAATCCCATTTCATGCCAGCCAGGCTTCTAAAAAGGCAAAACAAAAGCCTGATCAGCACAGCTGCGGCTTTAGGACATTGTGCCAACAATCATCGTGAAATCGGTGGAACAGAGCAAAGTGGAACTCTGCAGCGACCAAAAGTACTGAGCGCTGCACTCTGCAGCATTAAACAATATGCACTTCTTAGGTGGGGAAACTTGTGGCTACTACTTCCTAAAAGTAAAAAATTGACACCTGCATTATCTAGCTGGTAGGCATGGAAAGAAAGTGAAAAGAAGCATGAATCATTTAGAAAGTTGAGGTCAGTCCTAAACTGATGTAGTTCTAATGCACCCATCCACTGATAAATTGAAGCATCAAGCTTCTACGTCTTATTCAGTTCAGGGTTGTGGAGCAGCATTGTAAGCAAAGGCATCCAGTGTCTCCTCATTGTTGGACATGCCAAACACTTGAAGCACCTCAACAAGCCCAAATTACACTTTCCACATCCACATAGGCCTGAAGAGGAACAAGCAAAGTGTTTTGCAAATCCCTCAAGTGCGTAAACGATTAGTCGAATAAGCAATTCAATTGAAGGGAAATTAATCAGCAACTAAATTTGCTAAGCTTTTGCTGGCTCTAGCTTCTCAATTCTAAATTGTGGCTTTCATTCTGTGACTTATTTACATAAAAATAAATATCTTTGGGCTATGGACTGTTGGTTGAATAAAAACAAACTGAAAACTGTTATAGGATTTTTGCTGTTATGTGTTCTTTTAAAGACCAAACAGTGAATTGATTAAATGTAGACATAATCAGCGAAGTATGGATAAGGGACGTTAGTTGCAGGCCTACGTCTATCAGTCCACGAAATCTGACTACATCCAGTATAACTGCTCAAAAATGCAGTGCAGCATTGCTACAAAGAATTAAAGATCTTTCACAGGATATGCAATCAGCGATATATTCAGACGCGGCGTCATTGTTGAGAAAATGTACCTAAAGTTGCAAACTCACAGTGGAAATAAAGTCCTGTGGATGAAAGTTACAATGAACACATTCCACACGTTGCCAGTGCTTGTTGATGTGTTTGTTAATGTGTGAGTGGGTGGTAATACATGGGTGTATGAGTATGAATGTGTGCAAATGATTTGACTCCCCTTATTTCCCAGGATGCAGAGTTTTACATGCCCACACGCACACATACGCATACGCGCACACACGCATACACACACACACATGCATACACACACACACACACACACACAGGAGTGCCCCGGGCCCGGCTGTACTAATGAAGAAGCCTGTAAGCAGCTACCTTCATTACATTCAATCCTCTGGACAGTGTCAGCAATTACATTGCAGCTTCCCACTGTCAGAGCTCATGCATGTACGTACACACACACACACACACACACACACACACACACACACACAC
>VURO01017992.1:8146-19153 GCA_015108175.1 Pelvicachromis taeniatus
TGCTTATAAATTGTTTTATTTTTTTTTTTATGTAAAAAAAAAAAAAAAAAAAATCAAACCTGTGGTTATGTTGTGAGCTTTTCTCTTGGTTTTAGTTTTTGCATAATCTAAAGAAGAGCAGCAAATGTGAATGACTCAGTCACCTGAATAACCCTTTCAACTGTAATTAGTTGACAAATTTATCACAATACCTTTTAATAGTGTTTCTGCAAAGCATTTAATTAAACTCGGGGAGGTCACCGAACTGTCATTAGGGTCGACTTGGTACGATTACTGTTTTGTAAGATTAATGGATCTATATTTGGATGACAAGAGTCAGAGACATACTTTATAAAAAATATCACAGCTCTTTGGAGAATTAGAGAAAATGCTAGATAAAGGCATCGCTAGGGTGAGAATGAAAATCACTGAAAATCATTGGGGGCTGTCAATGCAGTCATAGGTGCATTATAGTTTGTTTATATGTGCACAGTAAAAACATGACATCAAACTGTCAGTTTAGTGGTGAGTGAAACTCCCGAGTTTGCCTTTCTCTGAAATGAATTTAAACAGATGTAGACTTTCTTAAAATAGTAATAATAATAATAATAATAATAATAATAATCATCTATGCTGGCCTTTTGCTTGTAAAATGGCCTTTAGGCTTGGATATAAATGCTACCATATATCTTCTAGTAGCCTGTCTTTTATTGACGCCTATTTCTAATAAACGCCGGTTTGAAAACATGTCACGACAAATAGACGGCAGTCTCCAATAGCAGCCGGGCGACCTTCGACCCGGAAGTCCCTCCGCGCTGTCGTCGGTCCTCCCGCGTCTCATCACTCGGCCAGCTGTTTCCAATCAGCCGTCATCTACGACCAGCGGCATTTAAGATGGATGCGCGGCAACCGTAGAAGTGGGATTATTACACTGAACTGGAACTGTCCGCTAGCGAACCTGCTAACTGTGATTTTCTGGTCTTTTACTTCCTTTCGAGGAGAGTCGGGGGGCACCACTCGTGTACTGGGCTACCACAGACAAGGAGACTCTCGGGAGCAAAGGAGGAGCACAATTGGGAACTGCATTATTTGTGAACTGTTGGAATACGTTTTGGAGCACTGTAAGTAAACGCACTGTCTTTTCACCTCAGTCTAAAAACCGCACCTGGGTCCTCTTTCCCTCTCACTTCCGTGACAATTCCACATGAGAAGGGAATAAGAGCCGGTCTCCAATAACTGCTGGTCTCTTTTAAACGCCGGGCCGGCCGAATAATTTTTTGAATAAACGCTGGGGCTACTATTGTAAGATATATGGTCTGGGCAACATATTTTTTTTTAATTGGGGGTGTTTTTCTGCTATATATTAATAAAGTAATCTTTTATACTGTTTAGAATTTTATAAGCCTCACTTTTTAATATCTGTCTCACATCCTGTTCTATTTTTGTATTATTATATTTTATAATATACGGTAAGTGGTATCCGAAAAAATTACTTCACTGTTATTTATCTTATCGACTGGGTTTTTTTCCCCCCTCTCCTTTCATGACCGCGACTATGCTGTTAACAGCACATCCTGTAAAGGATCTCATGTATGCATGAATGTCTCTGAACAAATACAGTCAGTTTGGAACCATACTGAAATCTATAGCAGTGACAGAGCAGAAGGGTTATGGACAAAGGCAACATTGTCATTTACAGTGGCATAGTTCTTCAGAATAGGCCTGAAACGAAGCCTGTGAGTGTGTGTGTGAGTGTGAGAGAGAGCGTGAGAGGAAGAGACATAAAAAATTCATTAGAAGATGGAAAGAGATGTCACATCGAATATGTACCCAGCTGCACTGACGACCACGGGCAGTGAGCTGTGTAAGGTTGGCGTGGCAGCAGCGAACATGGCGCTGCAGACCTGACCTGGGTGAATTCTAAACAATGCCGTCACAGAGGTGCAAAATTGGAAGCTTGATAAACGGAGCAAAATGTTTATTTTCATCTGTAATGGCTACGCCATCGTTTATTTAAAGGAGAAGTCCGAAAAGCTTTACGGTTCTTCGGACATTAACAAAGAGTAATTCTATTATCCGTGAGCTGCTACAGTTTGGCTGAGAGTTTTGGCATGAGCTGAAGTCTTCTCTTCCCTCGCTGCTGCCAAGCGACATTTTCATTTAGAGGAAAGAAAAAGGAAAACATAAAAAATGCATTAAAGCAAGACCACAGGCACAGATTGCATTAATTAAATTGCATCAACTCACTAAAAGCAATCACTAATAGAAAGTCAGTATAAGGCTGCGTGACATATCAATCCGCTTTGCTGAAAACACATCCAGGCCGTTAAGACTGATCGATTGATGGGCCCTACTTTGATGCTAGTGACAAAAGTCATCAGAGCAACATGCCTGGATCAGTGCAAAAGACAGCAAAGGTATGATGATGTGGTCAAAGCCTTCATCTCCACAATGCCAGGAATATCCACTGGAGATAACATCATCCTCATCAAATATTTAAAGATGGGATGAAAAACAAAATAGACTTAAATGCCAGAAGATTCACGAGGGGATTTAAAGACAGGAAGAGTGTTACTCATTATCTATCTAAATGTCAGTGAGATGTGAAAGCCTCACAGAAAGCTTTAAGTACTGAGATGCAACACAAATGTAACTTCAGATCTCCTTATTACCCTTTAAATATGTTGATCTAGAATGCATTAAAAGCGATAAAAGAAACGTCAAAGACATTTACTGATAGTTTATGAGTACAACAGTCTTTTTATACATATTTATTTCCTGTGTGCCGCTGAGGCACGTTTACCACACCAAACGAAGGCACCTCTTCTCTGAGAACACACTGGAAGAAACTAAGTGGCTATGGCACTGCGCTGTTTAGATATTGTTAGATTTGGGTTAAAGTGACAGTGAGTCACCCCCAATGAATAAACACCACCCAGAGATCTGACAACTGCGGCTTTTCGCTTCCTCTGCCGATGTAATTAAGTCCCCCAATATCTGGTTGTCACCTTGTTGTATCATTACCGTTGCTGGATCATTTCGCTGTACTTACTTATTACTTAGTGCCCACTAAATATAGCTGTCCTCAGGCAGCTAGTGCAATAGCACATTGCAGCTGTGGGTTATTACATCCTTACCACCCCCTACCACTCTAACCTTACTTAGACTTCAATAATGCGCCACTCTGTGAGTTATGTGGGGGGGTTTTTTTCCTCAAGATTTATTCTGTCAAGGACATTGTGGACAGGAGTTATGATGCTAGTTTATTTTTCTTTCATCTGGGGACACTGCTGTGACACTGAGCCCCCCAGTCAATTAATATAAGCCTTATAGCACATCTTAAAGCTTCAATGCTTAAGATTTGATGGAATTGAGTGGGAAGTTGCTGCATTTACTGATTATTTTTAGGATATCCCTAGCATCTTATTATGGGGTGGGCGGATGGATAAGTTTGGGCCTTGATTCTTCAATGACACGCTGTGACAGATGATGCCTTCCAGCTCCTACTATTTAATCCCGACTTCTGTGAGAGTTTATAAAAATATTAAACTTGACAGAAACTGACCCCAAAGTTTGTGCAATGCACACTGGCCTGTCTTGTTTAGTGTGAATCACCACAGGAAGTGATTCACTATAACATCTATCAGTCTGAAAATGAAGCTGATACCAAAGTGTTACAAGTGTTGCTAAAGTACGTAGTGATGAGCTCAGAGAACTGAGCCCAACGCCTGCAGTAGTTCAATAAATGATGCATAGCTTCTTTCTTTAATTAAGTGGAGGTCTTAGAACTAAACTGTTAGTTTAGTTGTCAGTAGTTGGTTTAAGGCAGGGTGGGGGGCTCTAGGCCTCAAGGGCCGGTGTCCTTGATCCAACACAGCTGATTTAAATGGCTACATTACCTCCTCAACATGTCGTGAAGTTCTCCAGAGGCCTGGATATGAACAAAGCATTTGATTCAGGTGTGCCGACCCAGGGCGAGATCTAAAACCTGGGCCCTTGAGGCCTGGAGTTCCCCACCCCTTCTTTAAGGGCTCTGAGGTTTTGTGGTTTTTCTTTTACAGCAACCTCTTTGTTTATTATATATTCAGGACAAAATTAAATTGTTTAATTTTTGTAATTTAAAAATCTCAAATTGGGTTCTTACCATCAAACACCTTTGTGTGAACATTTCTTTCTTGTATCAGCGGTTTGTATGAGCTGCTGATGCTCTGTTTCAGGTTTAGCTGTCGAGAGTATTAAAACACACTTTCAGACAGTGATTTGGAAAATTGCCTTTTATTTAAAGCACAAATTCCCCTGTTTTCTGTTATCCATCCATCCATCCATCCATCCATCCATCCATCCATCCATACGCAGCCGCTCATCCTTTTCAGGGTCGCGGGGGGAGCTGGAGCCTATCCCAGCTGTCTTGGGGCGAGAGGCGGGGTACACCCTGGACAGGTCGCCAGTCTGTCGCAGGGCTAACACACATAGACAGACAACCATTCACAACTATGGGCAATTTAGATTTTCCAATTAACCTATCCCCACAAATTGCATGTCTTTGGACTGTGGGAGGAAGCCGGAGTACCCGGGGAGAACCCACGCTAACACGGGGAGAACATGCTAACTCCTCACAGAAAGACCCCGGCCTGATGGTGGAATTGAACTCAGGACCTTCTTGCTGTGAGGCAACAGTGCACGGTGGCACTTTATTACATTTTTGTTGCCGTCTTAGTGGCACAGCGCAGGAGATGCATATCAGATTTCTTCACTTCTTCCAAAATGAAATAACGTCTCTGTTTCATATATTGCCAGCAACATATCAGACGTCTGATCTAACACCATCGTTATGTTAGGCAAATCTTACAGAGTAGGGACATGTCATGTTAGAGCGGTGCGTTAAAGTAATCCATCCATCAATATTGTCTTCTTCTGTAACTTCCAGGAAGGCCCAGGTAATTTCTGATTATCCTTATCAGGCCGCATAAATACATACAAACATGCGCACACACACACACACACACACACACACACACACGCATGTTTGTATGTATTCATGTATGTAAATGATTATTGATACTGAAACAAATTTGTTGTTGGCTTAGATGGGTTAGTTCTTAGTTGCACTGCATTGCAGCATGTGACAAATAAAAGCTATTAGGATGTGGCTCATGGTCAAAGTAACCATTCGTTTTACCTGAATCGTTGAGTCTCCCCCTTCCTAATTATGTGCCTCCATCTATTTCCTTACAACATTAATTTCTCTTCCTCTCTCCGTTGGGACTGCACTTGTCCACGGCTGGAGCTAGCAACACCATCCTCCTGTGACTGCGAGTGAGTGACCATAAAGGGCTTGTTACTAATTGTCGGTGGTACTACTGTAGATGGTGCAGCAGCCCTGGCAGCTAACATCTTTGTTAATTTGACACATTCTGATGCATCTTTTTTTACTTTATTTTTTTCTTTTAGTTTATGAGCTCCACCTTTGTGTCACACCAAACTCTATAGGTTTATTGGGCAACACAGTGTCAATAATAAAAATTAGCGAATGGGCTGTTGTCATCGCTTGCACGGCCAGTGGTGGCCGTTTAATGGACCCATCGGCCCAATGCCCAGTATGCCAGATTACCAATCCAGCCCTGGGTATAGAGCTTTGAAGAGTTTACAGCTGTGATCTGTTAAGCTCATCAAACAAGTTGTTGTAAGGTTTCCAGGCTCTCGTGCATAAATATGCACAACACATTAATTATTACCATCTTCACTGCAGGTTTTTATTATGACATTTAAGAAACTATTTTGATCATTTCATAACTATTTCTTGAAATTTGGTGCATGACTGACAGCAAAAAATTGCATGGCTTTGTGGTCCCAGGCAGGAGAGCTCTAGTTTTAAGCCAGTGCTTTTGTCAAGGGCACTTTGAAGGAGGATTAATCCCTAACCTCTGGGTCCCAGAGATGACCTGTACACACCAGTGGGAAGACATGCTGTCCATCTTTTTTAGTGCAATCTTTTACTTTTTGCCATGTCATGTGACCTAGGTTTGTAAGTGTTTTACCTTAAGCTTCTCATTTTAAAGTAACTACCAATTTAGGTCAACTCTGAGTAATTTGAATAATCTTCTTAATCAAATATTATCTTTAACACCTCCTAACTTTGAGGAAGAGCTTTAAGGGAGTTTCATAAGCCATCACAAATGACTGGTGACCTACTTTAGTCCTTTAAAATCTCCCTTTCTCCTAAAACAGCCAATGTCTCCATGATTGACTGTCAATTTCATTTGGAAACAAGTCAGGCTTGTCATGCTGAAGCAAGTTTGTACTCTATTATATTGTGATCTAGTGAGTATGGAGACCATTTGAGTACAGTGAAGAAACTGTTTGAAAAAAGTTTGAGATGATTGGCGCTTTCAGACATGACATCAGAAGTTAGCTTTGGTCATAAAGGGATGGAAATAGTCAGCAATAATACTAAAGTATACTGTGGTATACCGTATATCTTCTAATAGTGACCTGCCCGTTTCTAATAAACGCTGGTTTGAAAACATGTCACGACAAATAGACGCCGGTCTCCAATAGTAGGCGGGCGACCTTTGACCCAGAAGTCCCTCTGCGCTGTCGTCGGTCCTCCCGCGTCTCATCACTCGGCCAGCTGTTTCCAATCAGCCGTCATCTATGACCAGCGGCATTTCAGCTGGATGCAGCGACTGCGGAAGTTGGATTATTACACTGAACTGGAACTGTCGGCTAGCAAACCTGCTAACTGTGATTTTTTTGGTCTTTTACTTCCTCTCCTGTAGAGTCGGGCAGAGAGAAGTTTCGGGGAGCACCACTCGTGCACTGGGCTACCACAGACAAGGAGACACTCGGGAGCAAAGGAGGAGCACAATTGGGAACTGCATTATTTGTGAACTGTTGGAATACATTTTGGAGCACTGTAAGTAAACGCACTGTCTTTTCACCTCAGTCTAAAAACCGCGCCTGGCTCCTCTTTCCCTCTCACTTCCGTGACAATTCCACATGAGAAGGAAATACGAGCCTGTCTCCAACAACCGCTGGTCTCTTTTAAACGCTGGGCCGGCCGAATAATTTTTTTGAATAAATGCTGGGGCTACTATTGGATGATATATGGTAATACTCATTTAGGATACAATGGGCCCAAAGTGTGCAGTGAAAGTATCATCTATACTATCACACCGCACCACCCTAAACAGTTTAATTAATGAAGAATGTATTTACTTTTTCTTCAGTGATGTTTACACCAGATGCTGACCCTACCATCCAAATGTTGAAGCAGAAGATAAGACTCATCAGGCCAGGCAACATTTTCCCATTGGGTGAGTGTGTGCAAGCTAATATCTCAGTTTCCTGTTTTTAACTGATAGGAATGGTACCTTGGGCTACAGCAGTAGAATACCACACATCTGCTTCAAGGTTTAACCTGTTGCGTTTACAGAAAAGCTCTTCTGTAAACGCAACAGGTTTACAGAAGAGCTGTAAACTCTTCTGTAAGAGTTTACAGAAGTTTGCCTGACCAGATGTTTTTGCATCTGGTCAGGCAAAAACAATGTTTTCTACTTTTCTACCTTGAGTACAAAATTACCAATTCTAGAGTCATGATTTTTCAGTTAAGTAAAATATTTCTCTATAAATTGTTAAGGTTAATAGATATGACCAAAGTGTTTTAAGGGATTCTAATTGTTGCTGGACAAATTGATTTGTAGTTATTGCAAGGCAACCCTTTGAGTAGGACAAACTAATGCTGAGGGCTCAAGGTCATGGCTCGATCTTCTGGAGAAGAATCCAACACGGTGTACAGATTTGTGTACAACACAACATTACTGGTTGGAAAAAAAAAAAGACTTTAATTCAGTGCTTGGGAGAAACAGTACAGCACAGTTATAAAAGAAAAACAAAAACCACAGATATCCACAGGTTTGTTGCAGACACAGTAGCACTAATGCCGTTAGTCTCTGCAATTTAAGACAAGGCCAAAAAAAAAAAAAGAGAAGTTCTCATTATTCCGGTTTTCCGCTTCCTGAGACCCATGACAGCAATCACTCCAACAAAGATTAGCAGCAAGCTAATCATTTCCAGTTTAATCGCTGATAGGATTTTATAAGGTAGCAAAAGGGGGAAATAATCACTTTAGAATCATAAGGCTCAATTTCAATGAGAAGGAATCTTGCCCTCTGGGTACATAATTATCCATAACAGGAGTGTCTGTGACCGTTTAAACTTTAGTGTGAAAAACCTGCATCTGAGTAAAAACTGTTCTAATGCTCGGCTATCAGCAGAATGAGTACAAAAGAAGTATATGAACTTATTGTGTAAAGCTTTTCCGTGTGTGTAATAAGGCACAGGTTCTTTACAGAGGTTTTTTTTTTATTATTATTGTTCCATATTTTGTAGATAATAAATGAGGGTATTTAGCATTTTTTAATTTTCCTTTTTTTATACTTACATAACTTCATTTAAAAATAAATATCTATCTTATTTTCGATTTAAAATAGTCCTTAAAAGGTTTGCTGTACCCCATCACAACCCACAATTCCAAACAAGAATTCAGAGGGGAGAAAAATGTGGAAATCATCAAAACCTATGATATGGAGGGGGAAAAAAAATGGATATAGCATTGTTTAAGAAAAGGTAAAACACTGATAACATAAAAAAGCACACATTACAAACATGTAATATACAGAATTTTTAAAAAGGGCTAAAATTTGAGAAGGCTTTTAGCTTCTCTGCTGTTGTTCTGCCCCTTGAAGAAAATATGTGCCAATGCCCCCGAGAAAAGGGACCAACACCCCTCTGTTTGACCCATCTCTTTGGCGTGTATGGAGGGGAGGAGCAGACAATGGAAAGTCTCCCTGCCGGGCGAAGTGCCGCTGGGCCAGTTCATTGGATGCCACATGTTCACAAGCTGTGTTATCGGGGAATTAAGAACAAAACATGTCTGTTTGGATGTAAAATGGATGTTTAGCTAGGGCCCAGAATTCTAAAAAAAACAAAACAAAAAAAAAAGCAGGAGAATGGACATCTTTATTTTTTGGAGGGTGATGTGAAGGCGTTCTCAATGCAAAGGACGATGTAGGAGCCGGCGCAGCTGCTGTGGGATTGCTGCAAGAGGTGGCCGCTCTGTAGTGATGATGCCAGACCAGTCACAGCGTGGTCGCCAGTCCGCCACGTTTCGCAGTACTGGTCTGTTTGCCGGTGGCCTTTCTTGCTTGATCCGTGCCAGACCATTTTTTCAGGCCTGGAGGTGATTAAGAACAAAAGATTTACAAATTAGCAAATGAAACAAAGCCTGGTTAACAACCACATGCTAGTGTTAAATATATTGTTGTTTTTCGGCGGCAAAGACTCACCAAGCGCTATCCCTGAGGATGTCTCTACCATCAAAGGAGTAGATCGGTACGTTTTCCCTCATTGTGCTGGCATTGTCACCAAAGAGAGAGTCCCAACTGCTAAACAACAACTGGTTCTGCAAGGAAAAAGAAAATGCAACATTTAGTATATGAGTGTTTCCTAACACTGACATTATTCAGTTTTTCAGAAAGATGGTGTCAGTCATGCATCTGTCCTTAGTAATGTTGGGTCTTACCTTGAGGTTCACTATGGGGATGCTGTCCCTGTCCGACCTGCGGACAATGGTGTAGAGGTCTTGAAGCTTGGAGGACAGGAAGGCTCTAAATGTTCCCTTCAGGCCGACAGCACGAGCCTGCTGGAAGCACAGGAAGTCTGCCCCACGAATCCCTCGCATGTTACCGGTGTGAGGGCTGTTCAAGGCGATGAGGTGCAGCTGATAAAGACAGATTGCCAAGAAGAAAATCACACAAATTTTCATTTTACGTCAACTGTGGAACAACTTAAGGTGTTTCACAAAGGTTAGGGCTTTACATTATTAATGGTTTATGTCAATATAACTTTGGTGTGTATTATACACTTTTAATAATGTAACTTAATTTGGTTTCTGAGTCACTTTCCTTTTGTCTCACAGCTAGTTCTGACAGAGTGACTCTGTTAAGTCAAAATAGAGCAGGCTCTTTTAGATCAGATTAGAGCAGAATAGTTTGATGCGAAGCCCCGTGATGATGACATCGTTCATCCGGGTGTATTGCTCCAAATCCGCCACTCTGTTCTCCAGGTACGCCAGCCGCCTTAACGTCTTCGACCAAGTCCAGGATGGCTTTCTGCTGCAGTTTGACAGCAGAAATCTCCTCTGTCATAAACTCCAGCGACTTCTTAATATCATCGCCTTCTTTAGCTATCAGTACTTTTTTCGGGCCCCTAATGAGTGACGCTCTCGTAGCGTTACCCTGACGACCCGCTAGCTAGCCAGCCACTAGCGTCCTGTGTCTATATTATTCTAGGGAGCGATGATTTAAATTAAGCAGTGTTAACCGAGGTTGGTGCTGATATTCCACTGGCTCTGGTCCGAAATCAAGCTCCAAAAACTATAAAAAAACTAGTTCAAAACTTAGTTCAGTCTTTGAAAAGCCTCGCGTAGGTGCGTCACTGGAACAGGAAGTGACGTCCACTCTGGCGTCCAGTAATAATGGCAATATTACTGTATGATATACCGTAAATTCCGGACTATAAGCCGCTACTTTTTGCACAAGCTTTGAACCCTGCGGCTTATTGTCCGGTGCGGCTTTTCTAAGGCTTTTTCATGATTTTTGTGACATCGTAAGAGGATTTGTTTTGGTTTGTAAGGCATGTGATCAGACACGGAAAAGAGTGATATGTTGGTCACATGTCCCTCCGCTAACCAAAGTAGTGCCGTACGAATTAGCGCGAAAAAGAGACTAGATTAGCAAGCTGGCTCTCGCTGGCCCTGTACCCATATCTGCAGCAGGTCTCCAAGGTGAACAGCCTCTGGCATGTTAGAACAAGGCAGCTAAGGGAAGTCGGCAAGTCAGAGCCGTAACTTCAGGATAAGGATTGGCTCTAAGGGCTGGGTCGGTCGGGCTGGTGCCCTCCACCTGCAAGGCGAGCCGTGCACTGCCGCTACTAGCAACTAGCCCGCTCGCTAGCGCTACTAGCACT
>VURO01017994.1:8649-25878 GCA_015108175.1 Pelvicachromis taeniatus
AAGCAAGAGCTCAAGGTTCCATAAAGCCTGACCAGGCAAGGCTTTGTTATTAAACTGCCTTGAGGTGGGGCCCAGTGTCAGAAACATTCCCCAATCTTTTTTTTAATGCTGACTGCAGATTAATTCTCCATGCTCATTCTGTGGGAAAGTGACATTGAACTGCACATGTGGGAAACACTATTGTCATTATGATTTTTCACATTGCCCACTAGATGTCAGGCAACTGCAAACAACTAGAATACAGTACTGTTAATGCAATTTAACTCCTCATCAGAAGCATAAACATCTGTATGAAGGAATAGATTATTTTATTTCCAGAGAAATATTTTCACATTTAATCAACGCCAATTAGTTTCTGTGTAAACCAGTGCCAGGAGGCATAACATTCTCTCTATTGCCATCTCTCAGATTCACAGTTTGGTCCATTTTGTTTAATTTCCATACTTTGAACTGCATGTGATTTTTCTTTTCACGTAGCGCCGATGATTCTCACAGATGGTGTATAAGTATGTTGAGTCTGCATCCTCATTATGTAATCATGAGGTCTGGGAGAAAATGGATGGAGGAATGAAGGAACGTTCCTCTCTCTAGACCTGATAAATAGCTTTTCTCATCCACATGCTGGACATGTCTGGCGTGAAATGCCACTCGTACACCGTGGACACCGTTGAGAGAACAGTTTTGGGGCATTGGTATTGGCACGGGGCAGTTTAAGTAATAATGACTTCATCTAGGGCACGTACTTGGGAGAGAGAGAGTGAGACTCGGCTGACGTTTGGTTTCACAACGTGAGTTTTCCATTTATCTGCTCACCACCACTACCCAGATTTGGAAAGTTTTGCTGTCAAGATCCATCCTAATGAGTGTTTCCATTACTCTTTCGTCTGTGGTATGCTCTAGTCTGCAATTAATTTGCAATGAAAAGACAAAACTATTGTAGAAACAGTGGCTGCAGAGCCAGTAAAAATAGAGTCATGCCCAATAAACATACCCATACCTAATATAAACTAACAGTGCTACTTATGATCACTGCATTTGTAATGTTATGTGGTCCTTTGTCAGAGGACAATCTGTGAAAGCCCACAAAAATACACGATTTCTTCTCATCTCAGATTGTTGTATCATAATGAAAGAGGTCTGCACGGTATGACCTCACTTTAAATGTTTGCCTGTGGTGCATGTCTGCATCTGTTTATCAGTCTGCCTATCCCCATATGTACTTGTCAGTTTGTGTACATTTCCAACCCATTTAACACTGATTATTGGAACAAAATACTGCTCCCTCCTCCATTCTCAGAGGCTGAACGTTGAGGTTCACTAGCAGGCTATACGCATGTCAAGGGCCTCCAGCTGTACAGGCTTCTGTGTGGGATGCACACGTAGGTCCACGTCAGCTGCTGCTATTGCAAGCAGCCATTCTTCTCTGGGCAGCTATTTGTCTGTTTGGCTCCAGCAGTCTTTCCCCGGATAGTTCCCTTTGCCAGATGACTGCCTGATAAGGGAAGACTAGAGCTCCAACCAAGAAGGTGATGCCTGCGTGGCTTATCAAAACTCTGGCTTCTTCTGGACTGGCCTAAAAAGAATTATTATGGGGGAGGGGATGGAAATAAGATGTAAGAAAGACATCCAGCAGTTCATTATTAGGGAGAAACATTTAATGAAATCCAGGTTTCTTCTTCACTTTTCATCATTCAATAAAAGTCCGGGAAAACAGAAGGTATGCTGCTCTTAGACATACTGCCTGTCTTTTTTTTTTCTTTCCCTGGAAAGCACCACAGCACATCTGTATCTGCCATTAACCAGACTGAGTCACATGCTGCCAAAATGCACATTTAAGCCCTTGATTCATGATTATAAGTCAATTTAAAATTTTTTTAAAAAGATGAAAACAAACAAGTAATATAAATGTTATACAGACTCTTGTTTTAATGTTGTCCCATGTAACTTTCATTTGCTAAAATATTTGCTATAATGCAACAACATAGAAACTCCAGAGCGCCTTAATCTGGAGATCTCTCATTTCTTTCTTTTTTTAAATAAAGAGACTGTACCTGCAGAGTGGAGGGGTGTGATCACTTTGAGAAGCTTGCGATAAGCCATGTTATTCATGCTGGAACTATTTGTGTGGTAATCTGCAGCCGAAGGTGCAAACAACCGCGTCAGAGCTTTTCTGTTGTTTCTGGTCTTTCTCCAAAGACAGCACAGCCGCAGGCACAGAAAAATGCGCGTGTACGTGTAAGTTAACAGGTCAGCAGGATGATAGTTTACAGGCCAACTGTTTTAGATCAAGTGGTGCGCCGTTCCTTCACTACTGCTAAATTGATCAGGATTAAGCTAATTCTGTTATAAGAGAAAAGGTTGGCTGCTCACAAAGTAATCACATTCTCGCAGTGGCAGTAATGTCTTTGAGCTTTTGAAATGTTTACTTTTTTGTTGTTGTTGTTGTATTAATGGGGATTTTTAGCAGTAAAAAAAAAATAACGTGATGAAGTGCACATAATGCTGAAGCAAAAGGAAAGCGTGAAGGCACATCTCAGCGTTTAGATAAAAGAGCTTGAATCTCAGCGCAGCAGCAGCAGCTGCCTGTGCCTGCATATTTAGGTGGGTTAATATGAGATATTTGTATAACTTTCCATCACCATGTGCGCTGCCCAAAATGTCTTTGACGGTGCAGTAGTTTGCATGAGGAACACGGTAATATTCAGAAAGCATGACCACTGCCAGGAACTTTCACACCTGCATCGAATTAGAACACTAAACGCAGAGAGCAGTATTTACATTTTTATATGCGAGATTTTAAGAGAAGCAGAATAGGTGTTCCTGGTAGTGGCTACACTGTCACGATCTCTACAGAGCTGTCCGGGGCTTTCTAGTTGGATCGATAAAACATTGCAGCACAAAGGCAAGTTTTTTCTGAAGTTGGCATTTACAAAACCCAAGAATTTCACCCAGTGTTGGCGTCATTTCATTGTGACCACTGAAGTGTGAAAACAAGAAGAGCTGCTGCTTATTTTGAGTGCTTTCTGTCCTCTTGCAATAAAGGTGAACTATGATTCGGTCTTTCGTGCCATTGTAATGTCAAGTATGAGTGGCCACGCAAGCTATGTGATAGATTAATGCCCCAGTAGTTTTCTTCACATGTCTCCCTCTCATCAACTCTATTTTTTTTTTTTTAATTCATCGAGCATTCATCTCAATCCCAGAGTCTGACCTGAAACCCATCCAACTTAACTGCCCTTTATTTTTCTTCATTTCACTGACTACGAAGTGCGTCAGATTTGTTCCTGGCGCTAATATGTTCACAACTACCGTCCTGCTTTTCACTCCCAGAGACAGCTGGGCTTCAACAGGAGCCGAAGGCTTCGGAAAGAGTGACACAAAGTCCTCTTGCACGTTCAAGTAATTTTTCACAGGTATTGAGATATTAAATGTTTGAATTCTTGACACATGGTTTCACCTGCCAGAGCTGTGGAAATTTTAACAAGACTTTTTATAGCACGCTGAAGGCAGTGTATGCTTATATATTAAGTCACCAACTGGGCTTATTTCGGTTTGTGGAAAGCTTGTGTTAATTATTTAAAAGAAGCCACGTGGCAAACAGCTGCTCGAAAATGAAAAATGAGCTTTTTTCCAAGAGGATCCGTCCACCTCTTGTAATGGCTGTGTAGCGCAGCAGGCAAGGATGCTCTGAGTTTTTACTCAGCTGGCGAATGTGTGACAGCAGAGCCAAGTTATCCTCTCTCGCTCTCTCTCTCTCTCTCTCTCTCTCTCTCTCTCTCTCTCTGAATACCTATCCCTCAACTACTTCCAGAAAATAATTTATGCCTCAGGTTGACTTTTTCCAGATTCAAATAGCTGTTTTACCCGCTTAAGTTTTTTTTTGCCCATTCAAACAGGCTTCACAGATTTCACAACATTTTATTTGGCAAATTAAAGATGCCTGTATTGTTTAGCTGTGTTATGGTGGTAACTGGCTGTGAATGAAAGACACAAATCACACCTAATAACTGTGAACAAAGCCACTGAAGTCTGGATAATAGAAGCAACTTTTTTTTTGTTCTGTCTTTGTGTTATGTGGAAAATTATATTACAAAGCTGTCAGAAAGTGCACAGCATGGTGCTTGTGCCACTGGTAATAACAGCTGTCACTATGTTTTTATTTTACTATTTTTTTGTAGCCTTTTTATATTAAACGTGTGAAAAAGTAATTCAGTAATGATCATACGGATCACTCCCTCATTCTTTGGTAATCATGTGAAAAAGCTTCAGAAATAGAAGTAGACAGAGACTCCTTGCTGCGCACATAAGACCTTCCCATTCCCTGGCAAAGATGTGAACCTTTGGAGTTTTTCTCTAGTGACTGTTCGGTTCTTGTTTGTTTTCTTCTGGGTCTCCGGACAGCCTTGGATTTGGTTGTGTGTGTTGGCTGAGGCCCTCGGTTCAACATTAAAGGCCATGTTCTCATGTGCTGTTTCTGAGAAGAACACTCTGTTGACAGTACTCTTTGGAAGAGGGTTTTCACCGGGTTAGGGGAAACTGTCAAAAGCATTTACACTTGATTAGTCTAATTATTGAACCACTGGTTTCTTAGTGAAATCTCATTATTATCTTTTGATGTGCAGCTGCCTTGTTCGTGTCTGTTTTGAGCGTAAAATGGGATAAACATCTGGGGTGTGTCCTAATAACCATGTGAAAATAGTATGAATTGAAATATGCTAAAAATGCCAGCATTCTACTACTGGATCCTGTCAAATTTTGAAGTATGCAAGCCAGCCATTTATTACATTTGCTAAAGCAGTCCACAGACAGGTGTTTAAACTAATGCTGCAAATGTTACTAAATGCACTCATTGTCTGTAAAACGTGAGCAAGAGTGTTACAGTTCATTGGGTCAGCGTCATGGCAAAGCAGTACAATATGTCCAAATCATTTGCAATAACAGTATGTACTCAAACTAAGCAGAAAATGTGCAATTTTAAACTCAGGGTTAGGTTGATTTGTATTCTATGTCTGCAGGAAGTGGTAAGAGTTAAAGTTAGAGCGGGAAGCCACTTTTCACACCAAAATAAGTGCAGTGTAACGTCAGCTCGCAGTGGTTTTCAGACAGGAAATGAACACACTAATGTCTATCTGCACCATACACTGATCTGCTACGACACTGTGGAAGCTGAAGTGCGTAACAATGATCGTCTTATCTTTGCAATGCAACAAGTCAAGGGTGAACAAAAACAAAGAAAAACGTATTTAAAAGAAAATTTAAGAAACTGATTGGTGAATGATGCAACGAAGCAGACAAATGATTCAAGACAATAACCCAGCATTCAAATTCCCCACGTCCTACTTTGATATAGTATTAGAAGGAATGCACTGGAAACCAGAGCCAGAGAGTCCAAGCCAGAGCTGCTCTGGTGGAAAGATGGAGACCTAAAGAGATTTTAATCTTTTGCCTGATAACTAAATTGCTGAAAACAAAAAGAGAAAAAAACTAAGATGGAATCAAAACTTATATTAGCAAAGCTCCTAAAGTTGATTATATATAGAAGGTATAAGTTTAAGAATAAGCTGTGATGATAGTGATAGTCTGGAGAAGGAAAGCAGCAATTTTAATCAAAACCGCACATTTCTGATTAAGCAAAGGAAACATTTATCTGGATATTTAGGAGCTCACAGGCTCCTAAACTGGGTCCCGCTGTGGTGAAGTCAGAGGTTTTTACAGCTGGGCCTTAGGGGTAGAGGAGAGGATGTGATGAGATCAGAAGAACGTGATTAACAGAAAGCACGCTGTAGGAAAAGGAATCCCCATCCATCTCTTCATTTCCTTCACTTATCTCCCTTTTTGTTCTGTGCATTGATCCCATTTCTAGAGATCGAGATATGAGCAGGCTTCAACTCTTCTTCCAATTTTTGTTTTTGTTCAGGAAGAAGAAAAGAGGCCACAGTGCGTTGTTGGAGTGTTTTTCTTGGTGCTAACATCCACTGCAACATCAAACAAAACCAAGTTGAGAACAGGAGAGTCAACTTTGAATCCCTTTTGTTCATCATAAAGTCAAAGAATCCGGGGGTTTCTCGTAAGACGGCATGGGCTGCAGGGGGATCTGGTTACGTTGAGTTTGAGCTGTACTTCTTCCGCTCTTCACCTCACTGAGGGCAATTGTTTTCACCATGTACAGCAAAAGTGTGATGATTGGCAGGGTGATGGGGTATTACCTTTCTTATCTGCATTAGTATTACAGTAAGTGCTTGCATGGTTTCAGGGAACAGCTGTTTTTTCTTTGTTGGACCTTCACTGATGTGAATATGAATGAACAGAGTGATCAGAGGCAGACTTTGTTTTGAATGTATAAGTGGCCTTTGATGGACCATGGCTCTGCCTTCATTCTGATTCTAAGTTGAACTCTTCACGCTGTTTTCTTCACCTCAGGTTGCTCAACTTTAAGCAGAAAATCTATCATGTGGACAAACCGCACTAACAGCAAAACAGCAAAGTCGCTCAGCGCGCAATCTTCCTATGGTTTAGCCTCCGGAATTTTCTAGACTGGTTGCACATGGCCTGCAAAGGGGGCCTTATGTGGGAAGTCACTAACGCTGACTGGAAAGCACTCTCTGCATGGTGCAGCAGTAGGCTACCAGACGTGTGTGTCTGCATCACTGATTGTTCCATTCAACACACACACACATGCACACACCGTGTAACCCCACTTGCAGATCTTTTACAAGTCTTTAAAACAAGCCAACACGACTATTTGATCTTGCTCTTTAACAGAGAAGAAAGTGCTGAGTTTGCCTGTACTGATTACACACAGTTGGCTCATAAATTTCACAAAAACAAATAAATAAAATTTGGCAAGGTCGCCAAGGTTGTAGCGCATATGTTGTAGAACGTAAAGCAATTTCCTGAACTATTCTTATATAACACAAATTCTCTGCAAATGCTTCGAGGCTCATTTCATTTTCTCATTTCATCACAATCATTTCATCTTTTTTTAACATTGCAGAAGAGGTCAAACTATATATATTTATTATTTTCTATATGTATGCCAAAAAAAAAAACCTGTACTTTGAACTCTAGGACACTGTTCCTGTTTCAGCAGTAATGCGCTACACGTAGTTGAAATTTTCCCACACATCTGACTGGTTCTACGGTTCGTCTGCTTGCTCGGGCGCATTTGTCATTCTCAGTTTCAGACTCAAAAATATCGGCAATTTTGTTTGTGTTCATTACAGAAGATATGATCTTATTAAAAAGAAGTTGTTCCATCATCCCTGGCATGTGGTAACCTTGCAGAAAAGCGGAAGTTGAGCAAATATCAATAAGCCGACTGGGTGTTTGTGAAGAAATCAGAATTCAGATGTTCTCAGAAATTTCCCATCATGCCGCCACATCAGATGAACAGTGTGTACAGAATTATGTCAGGGTGGCGAATGAAATACAGGATGCTTTGACTTTTTTTTTTAATGGCCTCACATTGGCCTAAAAGAAAACTCATGCTAATAGGGGAAAGCCCCAAATCCCTTTGTATTTGGTTTGCTGCTCTTTTTCTCAAAAGGGGCAGTCTTCCCCACCAACACTTATACAGAAAGTGCAAAATACATGCATGAGTTGCAAATGGTGCACAGACAAGCATGGCAATAAGAGATTAGTAATGAAACTAAATGATGACTATTCCCTAATTTGGTTCGGCGAACTGTTAAGTTAACCGTAACCCTAACCTTGAATCACAACTGAGGCACATTAGCTCTCACACAGTCACCATTTTCACAGCTGGCGGGTTATTTTTTTTTTATCTTACTTTTAGGTCAGGAGTGTGTTTTTCTGCTTAGATTTAAACATGCACTACTAGTTGTTGTGTCATCGCTCTGCACACAAATGTTTACCAGAAATATTGTGACCTCTCTAATGATTAGCATTGCAGTTGACTGGTCTTTATTTCCATGTAACATTAAATAAAACAAAAGGCAAAAAAGCATCAGACTCTTACCATAACAGCCATTCCTGTAACTGATTGATACATGAAACATGATAACGGGTACATATTAATTATATACAGTATTTACACGAGCCTGTTTCGCATGCACTTTTTTAAATGTTTGTTAGTATACCAGTAACACTAAAATATTGTTACCAAGCCCATAACAATATTTTGTAGCATAAGCTGCTAAAGTTAGATAAATTATTACAAAGGAACATCCATTTCAGTGTTTGGGAAAAATTAAGAAACTAAAAAAAAAAAGAAAAGATGAAGAAAAAAAACTATTTTGTGAACAACCCACATAGCAGATGTTATTGATGAACTATTTGGAGCCTTATCGTGCTTCACAGAAGTGATTATTTTCCACCTTCCGGGGATATTTAAAGGGCCAGTTCACTCAAATTACTAAAGCGGATTATATTTTTTAAAACCTCTGTTTGTACACACGGTCCCACTCTCTCGTTTGGTGTGCCACACCAGGATGATGGCCATTAATTAGAGGTTGGTTGTTGATAACTGCGACACTGGCTTGTGTAGTGAATCTCATAATGAGGATTAACATTAAATGATAAATCGTAGGATTGAAACTATAATCCACATTTTGCTCATTTCCCCACAATATCTGTGTGTGAAAAAGTCACTGTTTGCCGACACACTCATCATATCATCTTCATCTTCAACGCATCAATTTAGCCCCCAAAATTCTAATGATCTGAGTTGGTCTGTGTCCCAGTATGACCATTTAACCATAGTAATAAAACTTAAAATAGTTTGAAAGCCACAAAAAGCCATATACTTAATAATTAGACTCTATCCCACATCGCTCATCACACCATAATGCCAAGCTCTGTTTTTGTGCCCTACGTTTGGGCATTCACATCTAAATTGCACCATCATCCAGTTCAACTACTTCACAAGTGTAATTGGTCATGCAATTTGCGTTATTGTTAAAAGTACTTCAAAGTGCTCAAAGTAGAAACAATGAAACGCCTCGATGTTTCGGGTAATAGTTTCGGCTCAGTACTGTTCTCTGCTGGATGAAGGAATCGGTAGTAGATTTCAGAGGAAGTTGTCTACTGGCCTCCACTCAAAAATAGTCCGTTTTTTTTTTTTTAGTTTCACTGTTGCATCTAGAAGTCCTCATCATAGTCAGTGTTCGGAAGGCCATTTTCAGGAACCACATACAGCGATTTGCTTTTCTTCTTCCTGTTGTCTGATTTCACCCGTGAGGGGTCTTGCTCGCCAGCAAAGGACAGATAGGCAGCGATGCTGTTCCTGACTCCATAGCTCACCATGTTTTCGTTGCAGGCATCTGTGCTGACCAGCTGGTTCCTGTAAAGTGTAGAGATGAATACAGTCACTTCCATTTTCAGTAAAATGCTGGATTCTACTGCAGTGGTCAGGTTCTTATATAGTACCTTTTTAACTCAATATCAGCATTCACTGTGTTTTCTTATCAGTAGCCTCATTCACATGTTTTCTTTTTGGGTTTTTTTTTTTTTTTTTGCATGCCTGAGCTCTTTTACCCTAACATTTAAACAGATGCATTAGAGACAATTCAAGGTTCAGGCTGCCCAACGATATTTCAAAATGCAGCCAAGGACTGAACCACTGACCTTCAAACCACAACTGCCTCAGACATTCATTGCTGCCTGAATTTATATGTGCCTCTCATTTAATGTCACGATTAGCCTATTTGTTTATAAAATATCTTTTGCATATTTAATGAGGATAGAAAATGAAAACTTATAACCTTCATACTATGGTTATTATAACTAATTAGAACTTAAATTGAAACTAAATATTTAAAAAACATAAATTTTCTTAACCAAAATAAAAACTAGACATTAAAAAAAAATACTATGAACTGATACTTGTAAAAATAACTAAAATAAAGTAAAAAATGATGAATATTGTCAGTTTTAGTATTTGTTTGTTTGGAAAAGATTTAAATACTGCTTGCCAGATGAGACTCTTGAGGCTCAGCTGTTTTCAGTTGTTATCTGTGGATCTTTATGTTTCACTTTCTTTTTTTATTGTTTGAAAATGTTGAATTCAGTTTCTATCAGTTTTATTATTGTATGGAGTGCATTTGTCAGAGGCAGGTATTATAATATGTTTATGTTATAATACCTGATTTTCCTAAATCTTGCCACTGACAAATGCACTCCATACAATAATAAAACTGATAGAAACTGAATTCAACATTTTCAAACA
Organism: Pelvicachromis taeniatus; assembly: GCA_015108175.1. Taxonomy (NCBI): domain Eukaryota; kingdom Metazoa; phylum Chordata; class Actinopteri; order Cichliformes; family Cichlidae; genus Pelvicachromis; species Pelvicachromis taeniatus. The sequence goes on from VURO01017994.1 coordinate 18,836, forward strand.
ATAAAAAAACAAAGTGAAGCATAAAGATCCACTCTGGAAGGTAACTGAAACTAAAATTGCATTTTAAAAAATGTCAAAATTAAATAAAAATTAAAAACTAATCAGAAAATACTAAATTATAATTAGTGTGTTTAATTCAATGAATATTTTCCAAATCATAGGCTCTTGAAGTACATTGGGATGGTTCAAATTTTAGCCCTTTTTAATTTGACTTATTTTTTCCCATTATTTTTAAGCTGTTGAAAGAAGTACATAAGATTTAGCTGCATACAATTTTAAGGGCCAAAAAACCTGGGTTCTTAAAAATAAATCAATAAATAACAAACATAAAAAATAAAAGGGAAACTTAATCAATTTTAAATCCACATCACACATTGACACAGAAGGAATCGTGGTTTCATGTAGTGAAAGGTTTAGGTTAACATTTACTCCAGCCACCTATCCCACATGGTGATGTGACTTTAAGTCAGTTTGTCCAGCCACAGTTAAGGTTTCATAAGTTCATCCGAAATGCACTTTGTCTAGTACATAAACAGACAGAACATCAGGGCAACACTGCTTTTGTCTGTTTCTGTACTCCATTGTGCGCTCCATTGATACTGATGCACAAAGTTGGGTAGATATTGGATGTAGATTTTTTTTAAAAACAATACTTAAATGTGTTTTTCATCATTAAGATTTCATCTCAAAGCCTTAACGTAAGGCCAGAAAAAGACTGCAATTTATAAGTTCCAAATTTTAATCCAGTTTGATTTTTGACCCACAGATATGTATTTTGAATTTTATTCAATTCATGTCAATGTTATTTATATAGTGCCAAATCAGCATAATAGTCACCTCAAGGCTCTTTGCATAATGAGGTAAAAACCCTACAGTAATACAAGAAAACCCTATTAATCAGACAACGCTCTGTGAGGCAGCACTTGGCGTGAGTGGGAAGGAAAACTTCCCTTTTAGCAAACAGGAAGGTGCTTCCCAACACAACCAGCTTCAGGGAGGAGCAGCCAACTGCCAACTGCCCGCAACATCCACTGTCACACTAACATGCTACTAACTTGATCTCTGACAAAGACCAGTTCTCGATCTCTTTTCCGATTCTTTGAACCTCATCCGTACCTGTCCACTTTGTTCCAGTCAAAGTTGCGCCGCATCACTACAGGTGGAGCTCCAAGACTTGCATCTGGTGGCTGAGTCGTGCCCGACAGGCAGGGCGAGGTTAGCACACAGCATAGCCCATCTGCAGAATCTGAAAATGCAGCAATAGGGGAAGTAAAATACAGCTCCCAGGCAAAACAAGCAAAGGACAAACATAAAGTTGCGAAATTTGCATTAACCACTCAACACTTGACCGCTCGAGCAAACATACAAAGCAAATTTATATATATATTTGCCAAGAGTATTGCACTACTTCAGTAATTATCACAACCTCTTTTCCTCACTATGTACACACCAGTGCTTATCAAACATGCATATTGTATCTCATTTCCTGTTGTGTTCCAAAAATATTCTGTCAGTGGAGGAAATGTATATAGAGGGTGAAACACTGATAACAAATACTTCTATATTAAGAACATGAAACTGTATTTTTGTTAATCTAAACGTGTGCGGTTTCCAAAGTTTGTTAGTACTTATATGTGCGCGTGCCCCTACACATGATGAGTTTTGTTTACTCTCTCACATGGTAACTAAGGGTCTATGAGAAAGAAACATATTTACGTATCTACCCACCAGAATAATGATTGATCATATCTTCAAGACACTGGAAAGTGAGACGTGGGGAGATGTAGTACCAGCTGTTGTCAAGTCTGAAGATACGATAGTGCTTTACACTCCTGTGCTTCACTGAGAGCGAATACAGACCTGAGGATGTGACACGCATTGACATCAAACTTGAAACAAGTGCATATGATTAATAACAACAACATCACTAACTACGATTTTGAGACAAAGCAGAAGTAACATGAAGCTCAATCATGTGGTGTAGTTTCCATCGCCTGCCAAGTTTAGTCATTGGATATAATTTTATCGCAGGTCAATGAGACTTTGTTCCAGTTACAAGTAATTTCCCTGTTACAAGTCTTTACAGATATAGATTGACAGAAGGAAGATAAGCTGTTTGCTTTCAACCTGCTGCAACCAGCAGGCATTTGGCTCAGCTTAGCTTAGCAGTCACTGGCCTGCTTCATTTAGACCTAAGTGGCAGTTTGCTGCTTCCTCCTCTTTCCAGCTATGGTTAGCTGAGTGGTTAATGGTGTGACTACGCTGATGTCCTGTATCTGTAGTTGAGTCTCAGAAGTAGTTTGCAATTGCTTTTAACTTATTCACAGAACCTAAGAATTGGAATCTAATGAAACTAGTGGTTTACTTGTTCTTACCTCTCTCCCTGTTGCTTTCTCGGACCAGAAAAGAGCCCACTCTGTTCCCGGGTAGAAGGAGCAGTTGTTCGGCCTTCTGCCTCTCCACGCCTTCAAACAGCCAGCTGATTGAACAAAAAGAAAAAAACAAACAAACATCAAATGAGTATTTAATTCTAGATTAAATATTAGTGTGGATCATAATATAAATCACCATATTTATTAAATTAGCACATACGCAGCTGTGATATAGAGCTCGTCACCAATATTTCACGTTACTAACATTTGTCATGACCGTTCTATAAAAAAAAGACGATCGTAAAGCAGAAGAGACAGATGGACCTATTTTAATCAAGTTCAGGCAAACCAACCAGACCAGTGGAACGGAAGATAGTGTCAGTGAGGTTTTACTCACCCATGGTACACTCGTGCTACATGGCTGCCGGGTATGTAGTTCTCCTTCCCTGTTTGAATAGAGCGCACTCGCCACCAATAAGCCTCCCTGACCACGACACAGAAGCAAAGAGGAATTAAAAACTGACCTTTTGCCTTGCCACTTCTCTAAAATACACATTTAGAATATTCCATTACAAACAAAGCTTTCTTTTTGACTTTATTTTCCTGTTGGTGCACTTAATCTCAAAAACTTTTCTATTCTTCTTTTCTTTCAATCAGAAATGCAAGCAAATGATCTTACTGTGCAACCACTTTGAGCTTTTCTCCCAGTCTGTAGATTGGCTCACTGATTTCAGGAGAAGGATAGTCCTGGAGCACCACCACTACCTCGTCTTCTGTGGCTGCAAAAAGAATAATATTTGCACAATTTACTACCAGCCAAATGTTGGTGTTGTGATTTAGAAATAACTAAACTGTCTGAAATAAGTTTTTAAGACTGAATTTGTGATTTCTTATGTATGTGTACTTGTGATTTGTTTTTAAATGCCTAGGTGCAATTGCCACGTCATCATAGGCATGCATATTGAAACGTGCATAAATTCTGGTATTCAAGATATCAGTGTGTCTTAGGTCAGGGATTATCACAATGACTGTTGTTGCTGACAAGAGTGCAGAATGAGTCCCAAGTGGCAGTTTTTATCATCCTGGGCTGTTTTTACACTGAAAGGACATCTTACCCTTCGTAGAGGCGTCAGGGTTTTCGGTGTTGACCTTGTTCTCAGCACTCATACCTCGCATCACATTCCCCATCCTCCAGATGGACCACACTCCAGCCTGAAGTCAGGACAAAAAGAAAACAGACAGGAATCGTTATTTGACTAGTAAACTTCTGTCTGCTGCTGTCCCATTGATCTTGTAATCTACACACTGACCATTGAGCTATATCTCAATTGAAACACTTGTTGCAAAATGGGGAAGCTGAGGCTAGATGTTATCGGACCTAATTTTCCATTGCAGCACCTAGCTTTGTGCACTAACTTACAGACTGTGAATTCAAATGTTGCCACATCATATACCTAAACTTCAAATTATCTTACATAACGCGTATTATGATTAATCCATGAAAGCATTTCGACAGATCCTGCCTGTATTTCTAAGTCACAGTATGTAGCAAGACAGCTGACTAGTATGAAGAAGCGACAGGTCCGCCTGAGCAGACGCAACTCAGCAAAGTGTGAACACTTACTTGCAAAATTTGTGGCTCTCTGTTTGCGATGGCATCAAGGCCAATGAGAGAGAGGATGGCCCAAACAGGGCATCGTGGCAGCAGCAGAATCTGGAACTAGAACGGCACCATGTTCACAGGAGTTTATAGGAATGACATGTCACCCAGAGGGGTGACAGCTCTGACTGCAAACTCACTTCCTGTAATGAAATGAGGAAGAGGGCAGGCAAGAGTGTTGTTGAGAAACACAGTGAAACATGCAAGAAGAGACTTCACAACAGCCTCTTTAGTTAGGGAAACCAAAAGCGCAGCTGGGGTTTTTTGTTGTTGACATTTTTAATTTATATAGGTGGGGTTTTCTTCATAATGTCATGGTTTTCACAAAGTGAATGCTGATCGCCAATAATGAGTGTGCTTTTTCCCAAAAAGTAACGATGACAATAACAATCTGTTCAAATTATTTCAAGCCCCATGGGGAAGTTTCAAACTTGGTTAGACAAAAGCAGTGGTATTCAAAACACTCATGTGTCACTTGAGAATTCTCTAAAATCATATTAGTGTAGTACACTTCTTAAAAACCCCTCAAGGGAAGAATAAGAATACTTTGTTTGACAAAGCCACAGAATCAGAAAAAAAACTACCCTTATTGTTTGTAGACTTTGGGATCTAAGTACCCACAGAGAAATGTTCTGGCAACACTACAGTTAACAACTGTACCAAACCATGTTTTCTGAAAATCATATACAAGTTTAAAGCCTGTAGCTTATATTCCATGTTACATGAAAAATATATACACAAAATACACACAAGCTTCTTAGGCACGCAGGCAACAGTTATGACATCACTGCTTTTGCTTGCAGTCTCAAGGTGTCTGTCTCAGACAGGAACTCCTGTTGACTCTATCAGATTACCCTGCATGTCTTAAGTGGCACTTAAGATGTGTTACAATAGTACCAAACATCACAATGTGACAAACTGGGAACGTGAGGTTGCGGTAATGTATCCTTTTATTTCTGATCCCACAAACTGGACATGTGGGGTGCAACAAAAATGGGAAAAAGTGCTCGGCAGGCACCCAGCACTGCCTTCTGGGAGTTACAGGCAGAGTCCAGTATGTGTCTCCTATGTGCCTTAATTCAACCAACTAACTCTGGACAGTTATTTATAATCTCAACTCGATTAATGTTTCAAAAATTTTGTAAAACATATAGTTATGTAACTCGTGTTTTTTTCATATTAAAACCTGAATTCTTCTTCTTCTTCAAAACTTTAAGTTTTAGTGAAATTTTTAAACGACTGAGTTAGTCACTCCTTTCGGTTATTAGTGTGTCTGTTTGTGTATGTGGAGAGGGGGGTAAGGTTAGCTCTGAGTGATAAAATTCCTAAGAGGAAGTACACAGAGTCATGTATCACATCATGTACCAACTGAACTGCAACTAAACCACGTTTTACACAGAGCGAGCAGTTTTTCTGCTCTGCGTAACAGCAGCTACTGCGGCTTGGTGGCTACTGTGAGACTCCAGGACTCTAACAGTTGTGGTCGCCAGGAAGGAAGTCTCCACCAGCTTAGAATGAAAATAAATACCAGGTAGTTTGTGTGCTGACCAAATTCAGTTTTATCTTTAGAATTTTCATCACTTCTATGCAGCTTTCTTTTTTAGCTTTCAAAGGACAGTTATCTGACATCTCTGTCTTTTTCAGGCATTAAGAGTCATACATGGATGACTAAACAGAGAAGAAGGTTTAGCAGTGTGACACACATCACATTTCACACTAAGCTATGGCTAACTGTAGCTGTACTATTGCAGTGTTACCCTGTGTAAATGTAGCAGATCAGAAAGCAGTGTAAAGAAATGTTTAAAAATATGGAAAAGTGATACTGATATAAAATGTTGTTTTAAAAAACAATATGTATGAATGAAGCTGAAAAAGATGTAAGATGCAGTATTGGGGCACACAAAGGTAATCAATAATTTTGTAAAGCCTGGAACATTTTCTTTTATCCTTCATAACACAGACTTTCTACTTTCTCCTTTTTCTTCAGGTCATGGCTGATGTCTCTTGCAGTGCCGTGGCCTTGTGTGTTTTGAGTGCATCATAGCAGGCATTACACACGTGAACCAGCGGGGCTGTCCACATTAGCCTCACTTCAATGAGCCTCTTTGTTACTTAGAGATGAGATATTTATTTCCCCTCTTATTGAAGGCAATTCATTCTCCATCAGATGTCATCCTTTTAAGATCTTTCTAGAGTAAGTATTTGTTTACTTGATCACCTACATTAATAACACTATGTGGGCTAGTGCAGTTATTTAAAAACATGGGAAATGAATTTATAAGTGGGTATTACACCACCAAACACTGTTCTTGTTTCCATACTTACACACTTGTAAAATAATGACTTGAAACCCAATCCTGTTTCTACTGAGATCTTAATTTTATAATCTTTTATACATTGTTGTTTATTCTTACATATATACACACACCCATTTATCTTCTCCTGCTTACCCGGTTGTCAGTGGAGGAAACATAGATAGATGGTGAAACACGTCATATATATAGCAAGTATTGCAGGTGTTGCCGTCTAAGTAGAGAAGTCCAGGTCGTCCCCTCCACGGCGACCTCTTCCATCCCACTCAGGGGCACATAAGGTCAGTGAAAATTCCAAGACAACTGCCGTGGTTCAGTTAGCTTGGGAACGTTTTCTTTCATGATACACTTCTTAAATAAAAAGAGCTATTTCAAGGTGTTGTCCATGAAGTCATAAATATATACTGTTGTTCATTCATGTGAAAATCCACCAGTCATTTTACACTTATCTAATTCAGGGTCACAGGGGGTGGGGGAAGGAACCTATCCAAACTGTCAAAGGGCAAGAGGCAGGGTACACCCAGGACAGGTCACTGGTCTGATAGCACAGGACAGGCAACCACTTACACTTAGTGTCAGTTTAAAATCACTAATTAACCTAAGCCCCACTATATGCATGACTTTAGGAGAAACCCAGAGAACCCACACAGACACAAGGAGAACATATAACCTTCACACAGAAAGAGCCTGGACCAACAC
>VURO01017995.1:8339-32931 GCA_015108175.1 Pelvicachromis taeniatus
TCAGGCTTCTGTTGGAGCCGGCAGGGACGCTCTCTGTTGTCAGAGAGAGGCTTCACGTTAGGCAAGCTGTGTGATTGACAGATATATTGATTATCAGCCTGTCGCCGTAGCGATCGGAGCTGTGCTGGATGATTATTATCTCCTCTGGAAAAACACTCCTCCTCCTCTGGAGAGTCGTGCCCTCAGTGCATCCTGTCAGGTGACTGACAGGTGACGACAAACGCTCAGGGACTCTCTCCAAACACACTATCTGAACTTTGACCTCTGGCTCGGAGACAGACTGATGGAGCGGGTTACCTCATCAGCAGCAGAGTTAACCCTTGCGTGCCGCGGCTCTTCAGGAAACTTGGACGAGGATGTTAGAAAGTTTCGAGTGTCTCTCTGAGCTGAGCTCTGTCGCCTGCACGTGTTTGACCACAGCCTCCATTTATTCCTCCCTTTCATTATTACTCATTAAAATGTAATTATTGTCTGGTTAAACAGAATTATCCCTGGAATTCATAAACATGTTTGTTTTAATGAGCCCGCAGTGGAGGTGCTGCTGCATTTACTGCACCCAGAAACACAAAGCAGTTCATTCTGAAGTCATTAAAATTTCTTTACAAAATCTCATTGTTACCGGAGGTGGTGCACATCATTGTGACAGGTTCACATACTTCATTAGATGATGGGGATTTTACCTTTGTCATGGGTCTGGGTCATCTGACCCAGTGTTGTGAGTTTTCTTGTTGGTGGCTCTTATTTATTGTTATTTAAGGTTCATTAGTTAGTCTTGAGTTTTTGAATTCTCTAGGTTTCGCTGTTTAGTTCTTGTTTTTGTCCTCTGTGTCCCTCTCTGTCGGTTTGTGTCCGTTTCCCTTTTCTGTTCCCATGTTTCCCTGAGCATTCTCTCCTGCCAGCTCCATGTCATGCTGTGTGAATTAGTTTGCATCCTTGTGCTTCCTGTTTTAGTAAAATTTGATCTGTTCAGTTCCGTTTCCCGCCATCTCGTTAAATATATCACGTTCACCTTATTTGCTCTTATGTGTATTTATGTCAGCGTCTTCCTCTGTCCTGCGTCACAATCGCCCTCATGGTGTGCGTTTCTCCTGGTTTAGTTTCGTATCATTTTCCATCCAGCAACAAAGCTGTGTTTTTTGAGTTAAGTTCTACCTGCCCCACAAGGCAACATATGACAACCTTTTATTATTACTTTGCTGAAAATCTCTTACTAATTGACGGGGGGAGTTTCCTGTCCCTAACTCAGTGTCAGCTCTGTTGGTTTCTCTTCAGCCAGGTGTTTAATTGACAGGTCTGTATAGATCCGCCCTCCCGCCAGGTAAAAATACAGATGCTTTAAGACAGCTCACCCTCGCTCACAAATTTTGCGACCCTTGTTGATTTTACATGGAGTTTGTACAGAATTTTGCTTTTGTGCATTTTACTTTCTCCTTTGTATTTATTGTCAAAGACAGACAATATTTCAGCAGTCAGGTGTGTAAACCACATGTACTGTCCCGCAGATTATTCATAGAGGAAGGATGTGAGACGTGCAGACCTCAAACATACAACAGGCAGTTTGGGTGTTTTGAGAGGAAGTTTGGTCTGATGTAAAATCAAAAAGAGCATAAAAAGGGCAAAATTACAGAGTTTCACTTTCCTGATAAAATTCACAGTATCCAGCTCTACATTCCTGGAAAACCGCTGGGTGGGAGCGTTCGAGCCCGTTGGCGGCTGTTTCCTGTCACACATGTTAAAAAAATGTTCACGTGTGATTTTTTACCAGCAGAGCATCTCTCTCTCTCTCACAAGACCTTTGTGAGACTTTCTGTTTTCCTGGACCATAAGCGCCTCCGGCCTGCCATCCCTCCTCCTCTTCACCTCCCCTCTCTGAAGCGGTGTCAGGTAGACGCTGTAAAAGCAGTGCAATGGATACCTCCTCACCTGCTCCTTCCCCGGGACCCCTGCTGAGAGCAAGCTGTTGTTCTGCACTCCTCCCCCCTCCTCACCCCAAACACACCTGTCCACCTCCCACCTCCACTCTGCAAACCCGCCTCTGGCCTGGCGCTTCAATTATTGACGAGGCCTAAAGAAGAGTTCAAGCTCGGCTTTCTGTTACGGGACTTTTCAAACTATTCTCTTTGATCTGCTGAATACATTTTTTAGACTTTTGTCACAGAAACTTTTTCATTATTTTATTTAAGGACATCAAACCTAGAAAAAAAATAGAAACCATTAATTATTTTTTAATAATTTTACTCAGCAAGGCTTCTGATTGCTTTAGGTTATATTCAATGAATCAGGAGGAACTGATGAAATAATTTCAGTTTATTTGTTCTGGCTCTGCCCACTTTTTTCTGTCTTGACTTAAATGTAAAATACTGCGTCATCTGTATACAGCTTCACGTGTCAGACGTATTCACACTGCAGTGAATAATAACAGGCCTCTTCACTCTTTCTGTTTCCTCTACAATGAGGGATTTACCTGACTCATCAGGTGATTAAGTCACTTGGACTGCTTTAAATTCAGAGATCGCCAAAACAAAGATGGAGGAAACATAAGAACAAAGCTACGAACATCACTAGAGTCAAAAGAAGAGTGTTATTCTCAGAGGTCTCGGTTTGTTGTTTGGTGATGCTCTCAAAAAAAGATTTTTGTTTGATTTTGTCTTTTCATTCTACGACTTTAACCAATCAGCATTGAGCCACACCCAGATGCTCTTTAGAAGCCTCGAAAGAAGTCCTGTCTTTGTTCACCGTGGTCTCAGATCACAGAGGTCGTGCAGAATGCACCTTCCTGTGGCTCACTGTGACTGTACAGGTGTTAATTGTATTTCAGTTTAAATTTATTGATACAGAATAACTGGATGAAACAACCCCAGGGAAAAACAGAACACTTCCATCTGCTAAAACCAGAGATGATTAGATAAATAATCCTGTCTGACAGAGCAGATCTCAGCTATTCAAACTGATGCATTTATCAACACAGGCGTTTTTTTTATAGATAATTATTTTAAATTACAAATTTAAAAAACATCTTTTTAAGCATTTGACTCTGTTTATCTCTGTGCTCTAATTTATGAACTGTTAAAATCTAAAAAGTAATGTAGAGCTCATATATCTCAAGTACTTTGGAGTAAAGACTACATTTCTCTTTTTGCAGTAAAAACTACGACTATGAGTTCAGCCGGAGTTACAGTGAGAGGTTCTGAGATGAGTTCTTACTGAGGTCAACCTGCACTTCAATTCATGTGTTTAAGAAAGCAGCTGAATCCAGAGAGCGGCACACATGCTCACAGTGGAGGAGGAGGGGAGGAGGTCTTATGGTTTGCTATCTGTGCAGGACTGTAGCTAATAAAACTAAACTGGGCCTGAGGGGAAGCGGCTGAACTTCCTGTAGCGGTGGTATTTATTTATTCGGAGGGTCCGTTTCAGGTCTCCAGAGTCAGCCGTAAACAAAGAGCTCTCGTCCTCCTCCTCCTCCTCCTTGGTCGGGATCGCCTGCTCGACTCTGATTTATTTATAATTCCCTGAAACCACTCTGCGCTGCAACCTGATCGCTGCAAGCTTGTGAAAACGTCGCTTTTCCTCGAGATTTGCTAAAAAGGAAGTTCTCCTTCCCTACACCGTTTAATTCCAGCCCTCGGCCACGCACGCAAATAAATACCTTTCTACTTTAAACATACACGGGATCATTAATTTGGCCCATCTGTTCCCTGCTCTGCAGCACAAACACATTTGGCTCATGTTGCACTGATAAGTGGGACGCCGCGAGGAACGCGATGAAACGAACAGATCTGACGGTTTGAATCTTTTTCACGCTCTGAGCGGCAGACGGAGGAGACGCTCTGAAACGAGGTGGAGGAAGCGCACGCACCGACGAGCAAGTTACTCCTGGAAACGGGAGGTCAGAGGTCGAGCCTCATTTAACTTCGCCCCAGAGTCAAACAGTCAAAAGATGGTTGCGTGCAGAGTGAAGGATAACATCAGCTGCGATGTAGGCAGGCCACACAGGAAGTGATTTCAGTGGCTCTATCATCCAAAAATGTCCCAAGCTGCTCTCTGGACATCGATTTTAACAGTCATCGCATCAGGAAAGGTGACAGACTGAGAGCTGGACATGAATTTAACCAACGCCAGTTACATGGTTACTGGACTCTACCGTCACAGTTCAACATGTTCTCATCCTAACTCGTCACATACCGACGCTATGTGACAAATCGTCGGTATGTTACGCGTTGGGCACAGTTGTGGCGTATGATGTCACGTCAGCCATAACCACAGCGTCAGGCTCCAGAAGCACTCAGTGAAATAAAACAGAGTTTAGGTCAAAGTGAAACCGTTTAAAAAAGCTCAGCTTTCTTGGCCCCTCAGAGAAGTTTTAACATAAGTCGAGCAGAAAAAAATGGATGATTTGTGATCATGTGTGCGAAACAACAATAGAAACGATTTCTGATCCCGATCAGAAGTGTTTTTCCATCGTGGATTAACCATAACATCTTGGCTGAAGTTTACGTGTCCACAGGAATGAGCGCTAGATTAGACACTGCTTCAGAGTAACGTTTTAGGATGGCTGTCGAGTTCGAGAGTTACTGTTACTAACATTTACTGAATGTGATTGCAGTTCACTGATAATCACCATGACGCCTTTAGTGACAGTTCTGGATCTGCGAAGGCTTCTTTGTGATTTATACTTGATATCTAATTTTTTTTGTCAGGATGCATTTTGGGGGTTTTGTGTTGTGATTGGACGGAGACGGTGGAAACCGAAAGGCCTGAATCTAACCCAGCAAAGACTAACTGTATGAGGATGCTCCATCTTGTACTTCTTCCTATCTGAAAATCTTAAATCAGGTCAGGTCTCCTTAATAAGAGGATGCTGCGGTAGCCTGGTTGATTGTTGATATAAAGTCCATCAGACTAGGACGTAGAAACGGAGACGAGGGGCGAAGCTGGAGCTCTCTCGGCCTTTCATGTTGATTTACATCCTCTGAAGGTGGTGAGGTCAGACATAGAGGAGTCCGCCCTCCTCTGGGTGTTTCACACCAGCTTTAATCCATGAATCCTTGAATGAATGCGTTAATTTCAGTGTTAGTACTATAAACTGTCCTGTGAGAGATTGACGAGTCTTCAGCAGCTGAAACCTAAAACAAAAAAAACGAAGATGAAAAACAAAACTACTGTTTGAGGCGGACGGCGTGATTAGCAGATCAGATCAGAGACGCAGCGCTTAGGCGGCACAGCTGTTGTTGGTGTGCGCCTCAGAAACAGCTGAGTGACACGTGAGGGCCGGCCCTCCTTAGGATACCAGACAGTTGTTGCTCGTTGCTGGAACATCTGGACGGCCGACCGAGAATTTGTCTCGCTCGCCCCTTGGCGGCGGACGAGCTGGCGGCGTAATTGTAATATTTGGGGAAAAGTTTGGAGGGAACTTGATTTAACCCCAAAGAAGGGAGTTTGGAAAGTAGCTCCAGGGCTGGAGGGGAATATTCCCCCATCAGGAAGAGCGCAGATCAAACAGGAAATGACATCTGATTGGCCCTAAAGTTCTAAGAGATGAGAGAAGAGCCGGGATCAGCCTGGGAAAATATCTCATCTGCTCCAAGTTTAACTCACCGGTAATGACCCAGTGCACAGAGGAGCGCATAGCACGCTCTCACTGACCGGATGGTGATTGGAGCTGCGGTAAAACGTCACGCTGTGGTTGTTGGTCTGCCACCTTCATAAACCTGACGTTTGAATGCTGATGAGTCACGTGACACACCGTCAGCAGTTTCTAATTATGAGCTGAGTGTGGTGGAGTCCAAGTATAAAGCACAGAGGTGGACATGAGCAGAATAGTCCTCTAAAATCCAAACTAATAAACTAAAAATGAGAAGCTAACAAACCTTGTGATGTTTGATGGCCGAGTCCGTGCCAGCTGTGGGCACAGACCATAGGTGTTAGCTCGTGTCTGAGGATGACTCGCTTTGATGAAGATGAGCCTGTCTACCAAATACCATTGGTTGCAAAGATGTTTCTGAGGTTCCAAAAACATTTGAGGAGTGAATATGTGAATATGAGTTTTATCTAAAAAGTGGTGAGTGTCCTCTGGATGTTGTAATCACTGTGTGTTTATTTAAAGTTGTATCTTCCATAGGCTGGGCCAGATGTTGGGGTGTTTCTGTCCTGCAAGCGACCTTAACTCAGTTTAAACATCTGTTTAATTTAATGCAAGTTTCATTTAACCAACAGAACATGAGCCACCTTTTGCACAGCACAACACACCTGCTGTGTAGGCCAGACCGAGGAGCCGACCCACAGGAAGCGTCTGTTAAAGACTGCGTGGTTGTATGAAACTATTCCTCATAGCGCCTTCTGCTGGACGTCACAGGAAGTGCACTCGGCACTCAGCTTTCTGTTTGTCCAAACATCGCAAACGGAGCTTGTCAACTGTTTGTCATTGTTCTCGTTCCCGCGTGCGATGGTGGCGTGCTGACCTCAGCACATGTTAGCGACAGAGCGGCATTGTTGTTGTGCGTCTCAGCCTGAAGCAGACAAACAGACAGATTCCCGTCCACCTGGTGTAGCCATGAGTGTGTGTGTGTGTGTGTGCGTGCGTGCGTGCGTGTGTGTGTGCGCGCACTTCTCTCTGGCAGCTGTTCCAACCAGAGGCTCCAGTATGAATATTCATGATACACCTATTCCCAGGAACTTGCAGCTGGAGACACACAAACACACACACTCTGAATGATGGTTATAAGAGCTCACCTGAGCCTCCTCAGTCCGTCTCGTTCGTAGTTTGAGTTTTCTTTTAAAGCTCCATTGCTTCAGTCTGAGCGGGCATCAGCCACTAGAGGTCTCTGAAGACAATCCTGCTATGTCAGCACTTTTTACTGAGCTGTTGATTATATACTGAACTGTCTGTATGGCCGCCTTTTTCTTAGCTACTGTTAGTTGCTGTTAGTCTCTGTTAGCTCCTGTTTTATGGTGTTAGTGACTATCAACTACTGTTTGCTGTTTTTAGCCACTGTTAATGGGCGTTAGGGAGCCTATCTTTGAAGTGTATCTAACATAGTTGGACACTTAGCAATTAAACTCTCATACGGTGTGAGAATGTATCAAACTGTATCAGAGGGGAAGTGTGATGTTTATGGACAATCGAGCCTGACATTAGTTGCTTTAAGGTTAGCTTGTAACTTGTTGTTGTTGTTTAGCTGGCTTTTGTGAGCTGTCTGGAGATGGGAGGGTCACATGTGTCATTTGCTGACAATAAGTGAGTGTGACAGTATTGGGAATAAATGAACTTTTTTTTTTGCATGTTTTCCTGAGGACCCTCCATGGCAGGCGAACACCTATGACTTTTCTTCTCCATGGTGGGGGAGGATGGCTGCTTCTACCTGCTCCTATATATTTTTAATCTAATAATTAGATGTTTGTTGAAAGACGTAGTAACACATATATCTGTGAGTACACTATCCTTTTTTTTTTAAATTAAATAACCTCTAAAAACGACTGACTGCACCTTTACCCCAAACTGCCAGCAGCCAGTGAGTCTCACTACACTCATCGTGTTGAAGCACCAACGCCATAACACTGAGGCCAAGGTGACGTATCGTTGAAACGCCACGATGCAACGCCTGTGTCTCCGTCTGTCACAGATAACGGTGGGAGGCAACAGGCGATAGCTTCAGCTGGCAGTGTGTGTGGGATCAATCACAGCCAGTGAAAACTGCGGAATAAATTTGCAGATGATGCTTTCTGCTGTGATGGCTGCAGTGTGAAATGCATGCTGGGAAGAAACGATCTGAGTGTTAAAAGCTACGTCCACGGAAGTTTGATCCGTTCCTCGTTTGCTCCTTGCTGCGTTTCCTGTCACTTCCTGTCTCACTTCGAGAGCAGGTGTCGTCATTGGAGTCGTGAACGGGCAGGAAGCGCGTCTGATGTCACGTCTTCGTTTTTCATCCTGTAACAGTTGAACAGGCGGCAGATGCCGCGAGGCACTCTAAGGTGGAGAGAAGAGTCTCTGAGTAAAGGAGGGAGTTAAGGTGGTATGAGGAAATTTATGACTCTCCAGTTTCTCTCGGTGGAAGTCCCCCTCGCCTCCTCTCTCCTCCCTCTCACAGATTTTTGTCTCCCCCTCTGGCCCCAGCCAACCGGAAGAGGAGGCCTGGAGGCAGCGGAGGTGGAGGAGGAGAAAAAGGAGGCGCTGACTGAAGAGAGAAAGCAGCCATGTGCTTCTTATTAAGCGCTGCGGAAATAAGTTCTGACCTGCTCACTCAGGAGGGCACAGAGGGGGGAAGCAGGAGGTCAGAGAGAGAGAAGAGGAGAGGAGGTGAAGCGTGGCGAGGAGACGATTACCGAGCTAAAAGTTGGTGTGAGTAAGGTGGTGCGGTGGTTTTGAGTTCAGCAGCATTTTTATCAGGATTAACGTCATCGGCAGGACTTCAGGAAGCGTCATCTTCCTGTTTGGATGTCTGAGATTAGAGGATTACCATCTGGTGGTCTGTGATGTCATTGTGATGAAGGCAGTGTCCGTAGATCATCCCTGCACAGGTGTAACTGACGGGCTAGCTGTACCGGGTGAAGCGTGGTACAGACTGTGGTCGGGTCAAAGTTTCCAACTCTGCGTCGTTAACGAGCTGAAGATCGAACGTGACGAACACGCTTGGCTGGGTTCCCAAGTGTGAGCTCAGGTGCATGCATCAGCCACAAACCTACATCATCTCCCTCTGCTACACATATGGGTGGAGGTGGGAGGGGCCAGTGAGTGATGGCGTCCCACTTCCTCCCACAGCATCCTTCATCATCCTTGCTCCCTGCTGTTGCCCCCCACGGCAGTCATCACTCTCCTCCACGCTGAGGTCACACACCTCTGAACCCACATACACACACTCTCACACACGCTGACCCAAACACACTCACACTCTTATTCACACTCACATTCTCACACACAATGACCCAAAAACAGTCACACTCTTATATACACACACACATTCACACATGCTGGTCATGAAAGGAAGTCTCTCAGTAAATTTAGATAAAAACTGATTTGTTGTTGAAAACTTTTAAACTCAGTTTGTGGTAAAAACAGAAACTCTGAGGATGTGCAGAGACTCGATGAGCTGAAGACTCGTATGGTCGTGATGTCACACCGGTCTGAAGCGCCCCGAGGACCTCACACACAAACATAGTTTGTATTCTGAAACAAAAGTGTGTCAGTGTGTCTTCTCTGCTCTTCGTCGGACTGAGGAGGTTTGAGTCAAACAGTCGGAAGCAGAAGTTTTTCAGGTTTATTTTCGGGCTCATCGTCAGTATGGCCTGCGTCACCATCTGACCCCGAGAACCCACAGTCCTGTTTTACAGACGTGGTTTGAATCTGGGTTTGACCTCCTCATCACTCTGTGCTGTTCTCCCGGGTTTAAAGAACATACACAAAGATGAGGGAGAGTGAGGTGCTTCTCTTAGATTCTCTGTAAACGATTGCTTCATGCAATTAAAATAACAGAAATATGAAAT
This sequence comes from Pelvicachromis taeniatus, assembly GCA_015108175.1. NCBI lineage: Eukaryota > Metazoa > Chordata > Actinopteri > Cichliformes > Cichlidae > Pelvicachromis > Pelvicachromis taeniatus. The sequence continues at coordinate 17,817 of VURO01017995.1, forward strand.
AAAAACTAAAAACACCAGGTTAAAAACATGAAGAAGAAAACAGGTAAAAAATACTCGGGCCATGAAAGAAAACAGTGCTGAAAGAAAAGGCTGATAGTAGAACTTCCTGTGAGGTGACATCATCCAGAGGTTAGAAAGTATTGGTAATGCTTCCCTTGACTTCCTCTCATATCTTACATATTTTAAAAACAGGAAGAAGACAGCAGAAAATCTAAAAGCCTCACCACCCCGTCCTGCAGCGCTCTGCAGCAGGATGCTAAATGTGAGATCTGATCCTCATCAATCCAACATCCGTCCCAGGGTTCAGCATGAGTTTCTGCTGCAGAACTTAGAGTAGATCAAACGTGTGATTGAGTTACGTCACACTCTGCTAACCTGCAGCTTCACATGCTTCCTGCTGGATTTACACATGATGGTGGAGGAGGAGGCAGTGTGGTGCGAGGAGGAGGTCACGGTCATGGTTTATTGTTGGAAGGAGGCGAGGTGCGCAGGAGTTACATCAGACGTGTTCAGAGACAGAAGTGATGGAGCATCTTTAAGCTGCGCTCGTCTTCTGTATTTGAAAATGAGATATAAATGCGCTGCAGTGGATTGAAACCTGAGGCATGTGTAAGCACACACTGCCTTCTGCAGTTTGAACCCTCATCCTCTGACCCCCTCTCCTCTGTGGACTCAGATGTTACTGCTGTAGTGCTCATGAGTTGCCAGCAGAGGGCGCTGTTGCACCGTGCTGTGATGTTTCTGCTCTTTCTTATTTTGAATATAAAACACTTATTTGGTTCTTCCTGTGAGTATCTGCAGTCGGCAGCTTCATGAGTTTCTTGCCGAGCTCGTGGAGAAGTGTGAACACACTGCTCGCATGAAGCCCAACACACACAGATGCACACACACATACACTCACCCTGTGCTAAATGAAGACATAAAGGTGCGGGGCCTTCAGGAGGATTTGGGGGGAGCTTCGGCCGCTGACAGCAGCACGTGTTGTGGGAAGATAACGGGTGGTGACGGTGCACAAAGCCGGCATCGAGCCGAGCAGAATGGCCGCAGCTCTCCGCCGCCTTGGCGCTGTCGCTCCACGTTAGTCACACTGCAGGAGACGGGGGCCCAGCCTCCCGACCACCGCCGAGGGCCACAAAAGACTGAGCGCCACTCCTGTCTGCACGCCCCCGTCCCTGTCAGGAGACCAAGATGAGACAGGGTGAGAGGATAGCGGCGGCATTCAATTAAAAATGTATTAGGGTGGAAACCAGTAGCCTAAACCAGCCCGTCACTGAGGCGAGAAACGGGCGCGACTTGAGACAGAGCTGGAAAAAATATCACAAAAATGTGCAAAAAGAAAAGTTCATTCAAGAGTTTCAAGACTTTTAACTTGTTCCCGTTTGGCTGTTGGACTCCTGTGAGCTTCCTGAGTGCCCCTGATGGGGCCCTGAACCACAGTTTAAGTCACAAACAGACTCTGTTTTCTCTCATCACACAAAAGCAGATTTTAAAAATATCTAAGATAAAGTTTGATCATCACCTCGTCCTGACTGGCTGATTGATCAGAACACACCACTGCTAACCAGCTTCTGCTTTATAATCTCATCATTGTTATTAAAACAGCGTGTTCATTGGCTCTCCCTGCACCTGTGTCTGTGTGTGTGTGTCTCTGTGTTTCTATCTGTCTCTTCTGTGTTTATGTGAACAGCTGGCAGGTCTCTGTTGTTCTCACACTCCGTTTTGGGGCGTGTGTGTGTGTGTGTGTGTGTGTGTGTGTGTGTGTGTGTGTGTGTGTGTGTGTGTGTGTGTGTGTGTGTGTGTGTGTGTGTGAGTTCAGGTGAGTTCCCTCCATTAGAAACACAACAAGCTGATCAGAGGTGCATCTGCTGGACACTGATCATTATCAGACTGTTGGATTATTGATCCATTTTTGTGCATTTTAAAAAATGGAAATCAACATTTTTTAATTTCATTCTTGAACATAAACAGATTATTTAAAATAAAACTTTATTTAAATTTAAAAATGTATCGTAATTCAAGCTGCAAGAAAAAAAACTTTATCAGAGGATGAGACGAATGTCAGTACAGTGTGGGCGAGACTGGGACGTCAGTGATGTGCAGGTGACTGTTACATGAATACAAATTGTGTGAACTCATGCAGTAATCCACTGGATTATTAAAATCTGTAATCTGAATCCTTTCGATCTTTTCCAAATCAAGCAGTGAAAAATGAACGACTTTTAACTAAGATCAATTAACGTATTAATTTAATTTAAACATCTGAAAACATTTCCAAATAAAAACACGATTTCACATGTTTCAAGTGTAACTTTTATATTGTTGTATTTTAGTCCAGTAATCCAAATCTAATGCAGTAATCTGTAATATTTCTGTGCCTTGTTTGGGTTTAAACCCGCGCATGTACGGAGGACCAAATCTGCCAAAATCAAACATGTGAATGAACGGATCAGAAAAACGTCATGTGCAATAACAAGAAATCACACTAAACTGAAAAATCAAATGTAATTTATAAAACTATTGTCTTTCTTTTGATTTTGATTATGTATCTGTATTTCTGTTGTGAGCTGACCAATATAAAAAGAAAGAAATACACGTCAAAAGGTAAAAATGCAAGGGAAATATAAATCAATGTCAATTCGAAAGAGGAATCTAATATTATTGAAACAGAAACAGGCGAAAAATCTTCACGTCTCAAACGGACGCTCAAACATAAAGATCAGGACACAAAGACTCGGACGCGCTTGGAGCTGATGAAACCCCGTAACGCGTAATGAGTGCAGTCACATCACACAGCATTTGTGTCTGCAGGAGCTCCGGTCTCATTGAACCCCCCACTTCTCTTCGCTGGGAACGCCAAAACCGCTGTGTGACCCCTGGTGGGAGGTGACCCCAGTGGGAGGCCTGATTTTTTTTTAAATTTTTTGACTGGTTTCACTGGCTGTGTTGGTTTGCAGGCTGGTTTCCTGGCAGAGAAGAGACAGAAGGAGGCGCGGGGGGGGGTTGTTGTTGTGTTTTTATTTTTTTTGGGTGGGGGGGGGGGGGGGGGGACCCAGCATATGCCCGGCCCTGCTGCCAGCCTGCCTGCGCTCCCCATCATCTCGCCTGCAGGCTTCCTTCTTCCTCTCAAAGCAGGCAGAAGATTTTTTGGGCGCCCCGTCAGGTTTGGGTCCTGCTGAAACCTGGAGTGCGTGGGCAATCTGCTGCCGAGGGAAGAGCGAGGCATTAACGTGTGTGTGTGTGTGTGTGTGGTTTAGATTTGTAAGACAGGAAGAAGAAGAGACAAAGAAAAATCTGAGAAGCTCGTCTCTTGTCAGGGTTGACCTATGACCCCTCGCTGCTTTCCCTTCAGCGCTTCACCAGATATTTTCGTTAGCTTGTATAATGTGAAACTTTCTCCTCGACTCGATCCATAAACCGAGCCGAGGGTTTCAAACCACACACACACACCCTCTCTGAGGGAGGCCGGAGGTGAGTCGAAGAGACGGGAGGATTTTCTCTTGTTCGTCCCGAACCGCTGACTCGACTCGTCCTCCGGCCCTCGCATCGCTTCGTATCGTTTACGCTGACGCTCCCGTCCATTCGGACGGAGGCGAGGGTCACTTCTGAAATCTGCTGCGTCCAGTCTTTCCCACCCCAGGTGAGACGGGGCACGATCAGAGCATGCTCAGTACTGCAAACAAGTCTGGGTTTAAATAATCCTGACTTTGAGATCAGCTCAGTGGAAGTCAATGACATGCAATATTTTCTTCACGTTCTCTAAAGCTGTCCAGCGGGCCGATTCTGGTCCCTGGGCCTTATGTTTGACAGCGCTGCTTTACTTTATGGATGGCGCACTACGTGTTTGCCGTTTCCTCTGACATTCTAACAAGTCTAATTAACCCGACTCCTCGCCGTCCTTCATGTAGAGAAGAAGCTGACGTTAAAACCAGATGTGCACACCTGTAGTCAAGCCCACAGCAGCGATCCAGGTGCTGCTCTGGTGTCAGGAAGCGTTTGTGTGGCTGCGTTTGTTTCTTGAGTCCTCGAGTGTGTATTTGTTCAGTCGTGATCAAGTTTCACATTTTCTTCCATCAGCCGGGTTTCTGCCCGTGTGTTGTGTGTGTGTGTGTGTGTGTGTGTGTGCGTGAGCTGATTGGAGCTGAAACCAGTAGAAACAGTTTGTGTGGGGATGTTGCCGAGTGGCTCCGTTTGTGCCTGTGTGTAAACTCACAATAGTTAGGGTGGTGCTGCTCTAAATAATACTGCGCAAAGGCATATGTGTCTAACACGTGCTACACACACAAACACACACACGGGCTCATCAATGAAAGTCGGTCAGAGGGTGGGGGGTTCCGGCCTCTCCCCATGCTCTGCCAGGCCATCTGTTCCTCCTGCCTGCCTCTCACCACACAACTGCCTTCCTGTTTCATCCTCCACACACATGCACACACACACATATACAGCATAGTGTTCAGTAGAACAGGAGTTTGGTGTGTGAGGTAAGGTTATCGTCATAGCGATGATATTCTGACGTTCATGGAACATTTTTTGGTTTGTTTTCAAACTGTAAACAGAGACCCGCCCACACCTCCAAGGTCAGTGTCAAATGGGTGCTTCATTTTCCAGCAGCCATAAACACCTTTGGCGAGCGGACAGAGCAGCTGCAGTTACACTCTCCACTGATCCCGGTCCGATCTCGCTCTCCGACACTGCATTCACTTATTATTTGAGGCGTGCATGTTTCAGATGCTTGGGGGCCTCGTGCAGACGTGAAACCACGAATCTGCGGAAAGGCCCTTGTGTGGTAGAATTACGAGAGGACTGAAGGAGGGTTTGGATTTTTCTGGCATTGTAATTTAAACTCTCAGGCTGCGGTGACTGAGGTCGTCAGACAGCCCTGCAGCAGCTCGATGGCGCCCGGCTCAAAGCAGGAGGAGCAGCTCATGCCCTGACGAGAACCTGCGTGGGTCCTGCATGAAAATGTACCAGAAAATAAAAAACGTCTTTCTTCTCAATCCTTAGCCTTCATTCAGCCAATCACAAACAGAGCTTTATCTACACCTGAGCAGCTCTGCCCGACATTCACAGTCACGCAGGTGTGTTGAGGCTAACTCGGGTTCTTCCCCATGAGGAGCCGGGGTTTGATCCAGGTCCATCTGGGCCTTCGGGGCTCCGTGGATGGGGTGATAACTAAAGATGGAGATCAAAGCTGGCCAGCGCTTCATTTATCCTTCTATTGGACCCTCAGAATCTGCTGCTGTTCAATTGTCATAGCGTGTGCTGATGTGACTGGCGGTGACGGCAATGATGCTCCTGCTTGCCGTCTGAACGACAGTCCTCTGTGACTCATGTCGTGGATCCAAAGAAATAAAGTAGAGCCGAGGCTGTGATGCAGCTCTGCCCATCAGCTGCTGCAGATGTTCTCAGAGGGCCATTGCTCTTCTTCCTACTGTCCTAATTTTTTCATTTTAATTTTAAACCCCTTATAGTCCCACACGTGGGAAATTTGTAGTTCTCTGCATTTTAACCCATTCACTCAGTGAAGCAGTTGGCAGCTGCCAATCCAGCGCCCGGGTAGCAGTGTGCAGAGATGGTACTTTGCTCAAGGGTACCTCAGGGTAGCCGTTCGGTGGATTTGAACCTCCGAACTTCCGATCCTCGCTGTAACGCTCCTCCTACTCTGTGGCCTCCTCGCTCTCATATTTTCATCGTCACTCATTTCTGAGGTTTTGGGACTAAAATCAGGCGTTTTGGGTTGTTGAAATTTAAAAATTGATTACTGATCAGTGGCAGAGACGATGGACGATGATCAGCTGCTTCAATGTCTCAGATCCACAAAGAAAACAAATGAGAAGCGTCCCTCCTCCTCCTCTTCTTGCTTGTCTGACCTTATTCTTCCTCCCCATCGCTCCGTGCTTCCTCTCCCCTTCTGTCCTCCTCCCCCTCCTCCCTTGTTTCCTCCCTCTCTCTCTGGTTGTGCGAGCTTGGCTGCGGCTTGGTTTCAGGCCTGGTTCTGTTGGCTGGTCTCCAGCCTGGCAGCAGCTCAGTGGGAGCAGGTGGAGGAGCCCCCATCCCCCTTTCACAGACACACAAACACACACTCACTCTCTGACACACACACTCACTCACACAGAAACACACACTTTGTATTTTTTAGCCCAAACTGCCGCCAACATCAGCCCGTCTCCATGGTGATGTCCATGTCGAGTTTTTGGATTTCTGCTCACGTCTGATTGGCCGGGCGGTGGCGTCCCCCCCACCATCTCCTGACCCCTTCAGGTCTCACACGACTCTGCAGAAACAAACTGACAAAAACCCGAATCTATATTTAAACGCTGTTCCATTAACGATGAAGGAGCCGATCAGCTGATCGGCCGCGGGGTGGAAATGTAATCAGAGTCTCGGCCGCGGTTACACTGGTTATTATCTGTTACCACGACAACCACCCAATACATCACACCGCTGCGCTTATATTCAGGGGAGTGTGCTGTCGTCATGAACATCCCCGTGACATTACATCCTCTGAGCGCTGCTGGCCCATCTTTCTGTGGCTGTTTAACCTTTAACCTTCCAGGAACGTTCCCTGAGGGACGTTGCTATCGTTTCAAATATTTTCTTGAAAACGCCGTCCGAAGTCGTGGAAGGCGCTGCCGGAAAGTTCCACCTCAGTTCATTCTGTTGTTCTGTTGGGATATAAGTAGTTCCACAACTTTTCACTGAAGCGGCACCTCTGCGGTTTCCCAAAAAACATCACTGCAGGAAATCACCACTGACTGGCAGAAGCAGGTGGAGTCAGACTGCAAACACAGACTGGTTCATGAACCCTCCCAAATGACTTCAAATGAATATTTTTATGACTCGTGTCGTGGTAATTAATTTCAGGCTGTGAAGTTTTACAGTTTTATTTTTGTCTTCAGTGTTTTCAACTTTTATTTACTAAAATGAACAAATCAAAATCATCTTTTGTTGAATCACAGATTTTATCAAAGTTTCTCCCTTTGATCCTGTAAAATGAACACACACATACATGCACACACACTCTCACTCACACGCAAACAGACATTCACACACACACTCACACAGGCTGCTGTAGTGTCGGTGAGTCTCCTCTAGATGGTGCCTCAGGCTGCTTTTCTGCCTCTGCTGCCTGATGAGGCAGAGAAATATGAGCACTGTGACACTCAGCAGGCGCTCACCTGCACCTTAAACACCCGATCATAACTTCATCATGCGTGGTCACTCAAAGCTCCGCCTTCTTCTGCTTCCAATTGCCTGACAGGTGATTACACCTATGCTGTCTGAGCTGCTCTTTGAAAGGCTTAAAAGAAACCTGTTCTCTCTTTTAAATAATAATTAAAATGCAAAAGCTATGAAAAATTACAAAGACAGAAAGGCATCTTCCTCCCAGAGCTCAGTCACCTGTTGTCCCTCCAGGTGAGGGACCTGATTTGTGCAGGTGTCATTTGTGCGCTCCATGGTGGCTGCATTGTGCTGCAGAATCAGCGCTATGTACAGGAAAGAACTGAGAAAGTGGAACATTTGGGTCTTTGATTGTTCATTCAGATCATTGGTGACGCTTTTCTCTCTATCGGTGAAAGTGGATCTGCTCTTTGCTAAGTGGTTGCTATCAGAAATGTTTCTACGTTTAAACTAAGCTGCATGAGTTGGACTTGAAGTCAGGATGTGTTTAAAGAGTTGTCTCCGGCTCCGAGATGCAGGACTGATGTTTCTCAGGGTGCTTAATGAGTCAGACTGAGAGAGCAGGAACCCTGTGAGGAACTCAGGCTTTGATTAATGTCCTGAGGGACAAATGAAGGAAAATAAATGTTCTGAGCATCTGTGATTGGTCCATCTGATCACGTGCCTGTAATTCAGGACGCGAGGCCCGACGGATGAGTTCTTGTTGACGTGAGGTGAGCCTTGGAGCGAGGGAATGGGAACGCTTGTTAAACATGAAGATGGAGCTCAGATCATGGCGTGTGGGCTGGAAACTATGAAACGGGAGCAGGATGTCCTGCTGTGAATTCCACATTAAGATTATTGGTCATATCAAAAAGCTGGTTTAATTGCTCTAATCTAATTACCGTCTCTGTGTGCCGACCTTCATTCAGAGCCGCTGTTTGGCCGCCCGATAACGAGCAGCCTCAGACGTGTTTGAGCCAAAGTAAATGTGCAGATTGTCTTGTTAAATCACGCCGCCGCTCCTTCTATTAACATAAAAGCTTCTGTTCATTAACCTCGGACGACTCGCCGCTCAGGTCCAGCCCGCAGGAGCACGCAGCTGCTTCACCAGGCAGACATCATGGCTTCCTCCGCGTCCTCTGAGACCATCGATTACACGAGCCTGCATAAGAAGTAACGTCAGCACGACTCCCACCTGCTCCACCAGCACCGAACCGGAGACGTCCTGGGATCACAAAACACTTCCATATATACAGAGTGATCCTGACTTCACGAGCGTTCCTCACAACAAACAAACAAAAACAGTCGGATGAAGGAGCAGCTGAAGCGTCTCAGTTAGCCAGACCAACCCTTTCTGTCTTAATTATTGATTTATTATTGATTAATAATTGTTTTGTGGGTCACGCCTGACTCACCTTTGTAGCGGTGCGTACGGTGTGTAATCTGAGTAATCCAAACCTGCTTTGATCCTTCGTGGATTCTGACGAACAGATCAGAATTATTGATTATTGATTGATTACGGCTGTGATGTTTGATCTGAGACAGACTTTTTTTTCTTTAGCTGAGTTTTCTGTCCAATCAGAGGTGAGATTTAAATTTAGAGGTATGATGTGGCATTGTGTCATTGGCTGGTAGAAGAACCGTGTCTGTGTGTGTGAGTTCAAAGAAGATAATCTGAGTGGATTTCTGCTGCTGATGATTATGAGGTGTGATGTGATTGGTTCGTTCTTGCGTTGTTGTGTTTAACTCTGGTGAAACAGAAGGACGTGTCGTGGCTCCGCCCCCTGATGTTCCTGCAGGTTGGTCACCTGAGGGTCTGTGTGGGGACAGTTGGAGCCTGGTGCTGATTAGACTGCTGTGTGTGGGTTTATGGCGGGTCTGTGCATCTCCATGGTGATTCAGCATTGTTTTGATGGTCCTGTCGGGACTGTTGGAGTGTCTGCAGCTTTATGGAGGCTTTATTGAATCTTGTAGATGCTCCTGCAGGATCTCCACAGACTAACATCCCCATAAAGTCGCTTACAGACTCTCTGAGTGTCTCGGGTGACTCCAGCCGCCTTCCTTCAGACCTTTGAACTTCCTGCAGGTGTGAGGCTTTAGCATCATGAACAGCTTTTCAGATATTCTATCAGACAGCCTCGGCAGGGACTCAGAATCACCACAGACGCTCCTCAAAGTAAACGGCAAAGTGGTTCTGTGTGTCATCGTCCTTCTCGGCGTTCAGGTGGAACAGGTAGAGCCTGCAGCACACTGATGCAGCTGATTCCAGGCACGGAGCCATAAACAGACAAGCTTTCAGAAATCAGTTGTTTCTGATGGCTGCTGATCCAGAGTCAGTGTGAAGCAGAGGGTGGTGATGGTGGTGCTGGGGCACACCGTCCCTCTGAAGTGTCACGTGAGGTCAGAGCTTCGAGTGTGTGATAGATCTCAGGGCAGCGTGATGCTGAAAATGAAGATGCACACACGCGAACAATGAGACACCTGTGGTGAAGAGGGCGGGTCCATACTCGTCCGTCCGTTTTCCTCATTTCTACTGAACGTCTGTGGGAGCAAAAATACCTAAAAACAAGTCAAACACGGAATAAAAAAAAAGATGAAAGTCAGTAGCTGTTTACATTCAGGTCAGGAAACAGGTCAGAGGTCACAGAGCTTTACATAAGGAACAGCTGATTGGCAAAATATCTGATCACACACACTTATATAATGTGTGTCTGTGATCAGATGTGTTGCCAATCAGCTGTAATGCTGCAGTTTGTGTGTGTGTGTGTGTGTTATGTAAAGTTGAGCTGAGCTTATTCCTCCTCATATTAGAAATAATAATCATTATTATTAAAACTATTAATATGAGGAGTGTTTTGGAGGCTTGTGCTGTCTGGAGGAGAAAAACACTTTTAGCGGTTTGTTTTTATTTTATTTTTATTGAGTTTTCATTTGCATTTATTTGTGTGTATTTCTATTTATTTGTGTTTACCTGTGTTAATTTGTATTCTTTCTGTGTATTTGTGTTTATTTGTATTGCTCCAGTGTACTTGTGTGTCTTTGTGTGTATTATTCGTGTGTGTTGTGTGCGTTTTGCCCGGGGCCCCTGAGTGCCGTGCCCCTGCCCCCTGTGCGGGCAGACCCCGGGGCAGAATCAGGGAGCAGAACTGCGCAGCTGCAGCTCGGAGTTCCGACCCAAACTGCCCCCGCCTCCCCGCGCTGTTTCCGCCGGTCACGTGAGCCTCCAAGTTTTCAGCCCGTCCCGGTGATACCGATCAGTGAGTCCGCGGTCGGGTTCACGCGAGGAGCATCCAGCAGCTCAGCCGCGCGCGCACGCACGCACGCAGCGGAGGCTCGAGGAGCGGGTGTGAGCGCGCGGACGCCGCAGTCCGGAGGTCCCGGAGCTCAGGCAGGAGCGGGCGCGCTCTCCGCGTGCCCGCCGCACCGAGCAGCCTCAGCGCCGCACGCCGGCCACAGCGCACCGCAGGGCGGACGAACATGCTGCCGGGGGCCGCCTCGTGCCACGGCCGCGCGGAGCTGTGAGCGTGCACTCGGCGCCGTTACCGGGGATGGTGTCGGGCTGCGGAGCGGAGACGGCGGGGTCAAAGTTCGGCGGCTGCTCCTCGCGCACGCACGCACGCACACACGCGGGGCCGGAGTTCCAGTAAGAGCCCCGCGCACGCGCAGCCGCTCTCATAAACGCAGCGCAGCTCGCGGGCGGCGGACGGAGGACGGACATGTACTCTCCGCTGTGCCTCACGCAGGTCAGTCGCACTTTCTGCACTTTTCACGCACTTTGTCCGCGGCTGTGCGCGCGGCCGTGCGCGCGGCTGTGCGCTCCAGCGGCTCTGCCCGCGGCTCCGTGCCCCGGCTGAGCGCGCTGAGTCCCGCCGCCGGGCTGCGCGGGGCTCTGCGGAGCTCTGCGGGGCTGTGTGCCGCCGGCCGCTTGCTCTTGCGGGGTTGCGTTCAGGGTCAGAGGTGAGAGTAGAATTATCTGGACGTGTTTCAGACTCCAAACAGAAGCACTGGTGTGTGAGGCGCAGCGAAAACGCAGGTTTAGTTCTGAATGATCAGTTTCATCAGAGGATTTGTTTGATTGTGGCTGTGAATGAACGTGAGGCATGCTCGTGTTTGCCCTGTCGCTTTCGTTCTCGGACTCTGGCTTTATTTGTGGGTGAATCTGCAGCAGCTTTACGTGTAATCTGATTACCGGGCAGTAAAACCAATAATCAGCAGACTGTCGGTTTTTACAAATCCTGCTCAGAGGATAATGTTTCAGTGTGAACGTGTGTGTGATTCATCTCAGTATTCAGCTTTTTATTTTTGTTTCAGGGAAATATTCTGCAAACTGTGTGTGTGTGTATGTGCGAGAGACAAATGGGGAAAAATCCAAATTTAAATGTGAAAATTAATTTAAATCTTAAACTTTTGTCTGTGTTGAATTTTTATCTGAAATTTCTGTGTGGATATTTAATTTTTTGGGATAAATTCATTTGGACCTGCCGTAAACGGCTTGCTTTTGCCTGCTGGCCATGGGAGGGCGCTTCACACGAAACGTTTTGGTCATTTATGGCGTGATTAAATTTGTATATTTCTCCACGGTGGTTCAGACAACTTCTTTGAAAGAAAAACAGCTCAGATCTATGCGTAGTTCCAGGTCGATGATTTAAATAGAATAAAAACAAAAAAGCAGCAGGTTGTTTGATCGTTATCAAAATATAAAAATCTAAATATTTTTATGTGTTTATCAGTAACGTCTGAGTTAAAAGGTCCGATCAGCTGGACTTCCCCAAACCAGCTTCACAAGGATCTAACACCATCAGATCCCCAAAACATAAAGCAGGACTGTGTGTGTGTGTGTGTGTGTGTGTCTGTGTGGCCGGATTGAGTTGGTGTGAGGGGGATCGAACCATCTGATTGGTGAGACCCTTCCTGTCGGTCCCCAGGCGCTCGCAGTGAAGCGTCGGCAGCTCCGCCGGGCCTCAGACGACAGGCCGATAATTCCCTCAGTGTGGCGTTATTGCTCCTCTAAATGACTGTGATTCAGGGGGTTGTTGTTACTCGGAGCCCATTACATCTGTCACCGAGGTACGGGGGGGGGACGCGAGCCTCGGCCCGTGCTCACTCTCCCCTCACAGGGAAAAAAGGCCGAGAGAGACGAAGAAAGAAACCCGCTTCGGCTGGGCGGCCTTTCATTCAGCGCTGAACTGCAGCACGGCCGGCCACTTCAGCACAAATCAGCTCAAACCTAAAAAGTCAAAATTATAGGGAGAAAGATTCAGGAGGCGGGAACGGTGCCCGGGAATTTCATGTTTTACAGAAGCTGAAAAATTCCGTTCAGCTCAAACAAATTGATCAGCGTGTCATTTGATTTTTAATGAGTCTGATTTATAACACATTCAGTAACAAAGCACCAAGATTTATTTAACTCTCAGCACTAGTTTGACTTATTCAAATCCATCCAAACATGGACATGAGGCTGTGGGGAGCGCCGATGCCGGGCTTCAGCCTGCCGGTGATTTTCCCGACACGCTGAACCAGATTGACGGCAAGAGCCAAACGTCTGAATTTTCTTTGTTTTGTGGCTTAAAATATTTGCAGCAGAGAGACTGAAGTAAACCTCTAAAAACCCCAGAAACACAGCGGCAGGAGTTCTGTGAGGAGCGCCGCAGGATTATTCAGTCTGAGGACAGCAAACATTCCTGAGAACAGGAGGGATTATGCCGGCCTGTTTTCAGGCTCAATCTGAGAGCGAGTGACTTGTTAAGTGGGATTTTGTTTGCGGCGGGCGGAGTGTGAAGAGGCGGTGGAGGAAGCGGTGGTGGAGCCGGTGTGAGCGGCTCAGGAAGCTGAAACGTTGCACTGGGCTGTGAGGAATGTTGGTATGTGGCTCCGGCGAACATCCAGAGCCAGCGAGCTGCAGATCCACTGTGGAATGTGTGTGTGTGTGTGCGTGTGTGTGTGTGTGCGTGCAATTTTTGTTTTGCTGTATTTCTTTAAAAAATATTTTTGTGTTTGCCTCTGAAGTGGATGTTTCATGTGATGAACATAAGGAGCAAGAAGTCATGTGAATTGTAGTCATGACATTATTTTGAAATAGCATCATCGCTTTATTGATTCAGTGTTATATGAATGAGTAAGCTTCTCTTGCTGCTACGCTTCAGACACAACTGCCAAGTCAGATTATGACTGCTCACACAAAGCATCCAGCAAAATGACGCTGAAAATCTTTCTCAGAATTGTCAGCGTCTCGCTGTCCCATATGTCTTTTAAGAATGTTTTAGGAAACTGACTGGAAGTAGTCATGATTGTAATATTCTTACTAACCAACAAGAGAACGACGACATGATTTAAAATGAGTCACTAGTGTCTGTAGAAATGTTCTTAAACATGAATCTTTACTAGGTGCACTTGTTCAACTGCGCAATAACGCAAATATCTAATCGCCATGGCAACAACTCAATAAAGTGACTTTGAACATTGCATGGTTCTCGGTGCCAGATCAGCATGTGTGAGTATTTCAGAAAGTGGCATCAACAGTTAGTCACATAACCGCTCATTAAAACCAAAGATTGGTTCAGGCTGCTGCCGGTGCCGTAATGGGGTGGGGGCATCGTCTTTGTGCACTTTGGGCCCCAACGCCCACTTGAGAATTGCTGCTGACCATGCAACAGTATCTGTGTGATTCCATCAGGTGTTTCTAGCACTAGCACTGAGGTCGTAGCCATACTGTCAAGTTGTAGCTAAAAAGTGGCCAGTGTGCGTAGCTTACAGTTATGAAAAAATAATAAAATAATTACTGTACTGTATCAGTGATTTAAAAGCACTCATTTCACGCCTAACCTTAAATTCTTGGCTTATTGTGTGTATAAATACAGTTTTACATTCAGTAAATTCTGCATTGTGACCAGCAGTTCTGTAACATTCAGCATACTAAATGCAGCTGCTCCATCCTGATAGCACAGCAAAGTGTGCAACAGACACGTCGGTCCACAGTGTCCATTTCATGAATTTGCCTCTCCAAAGCGTGAAACGGACACACATGCAGATGTTACATTTCATTTCAAGCGAAGCTACTGTATCAGACATTATTAGTATATTTAGATGTAAATGCATATTAGCCGCCTCGCTTAATCGTTTCTGGCGATTAAGGACCCTTAAATGTAGTTCATATGTTGTTTCTCGCTCACTACTCTTGTTTTTAAACATATTATCTCCCCCTGCTGGTACTTTGCAACTTGCACGCAGTCATGCCACGTCTAAATGTGTGTAAATTTCACACTTTGGAGAAACAAAGCATGAATTGGACACAGTGGACCGGTGTGTCTATTACACGCTTTGCTGTAATACTGGGCTGGCTGCTGGTAAACGTCACATCCACACCAGAAAGATTCTACTGTAAAGTTAAAGTCTTGTTTCTTACGTTAATAGATAGATAGATAGATAGATAGATAGATAGATAGATAGATAGATAGATTTAATTTTTTATTTCGAACATGCAGATATAATTGAAATAATAACAGGATAAAAAAAAACAACAACAAAAAAACCCAACAAAACTTAAAAATCATCAAGTTTTTATGTATGCATCTATGGCTACAGAATGCATGTGCTCGTAAAGGAGTAGGATGAAGTTGACACTTTTCTTGTTCCTACCCCCCTCCCCCCATTTCAAACTTAATTGTTTGCAAATCCATATCCAGGAATCAACATCATTCAATCAGATATGGTTAACCATGTACAAGTCCAACACACTGAACATACACAAATAAAGCCATTCACAGCACGTACACCAGAACAACAACAAACCACATTTCCACATAAACCAATCACCCTGTCCACAACATCCGCCCAATCTCTGAGCCTGTTCTGTATCCATGTGACAAACACCCCAAAGAAAACCCAAAGTTGGGCTGCTCATGCCTTGATCCACATAAAAAGAGGACACAATGAGGCAACTCAGTCACTGAGAGGA
>VURO01017996.1:0-10012 GCA_015108175.1 Pelvicachromis taeniatus
CACTCACACACACACACACACACACACACACACACACACACACACACACACACACACACACACACACACCACTCAAGGCAAACTAAACTGCCTTACTGTAAGGTACTATGGATGGCATCATTGAACAGAAGGTCAATCAATATTTTTGGATGAGAGGACGCAGGCTAAATCTTTGTGACTCA
This sequence comes from Pelvicachromis taeniatus, assembly GCA_015108175.1. Lineage (NCBI taxonomy): Eukaryota > Metazoa > Chordata > Actinopteri > Cichliformes > Cichlidae > Pelvicachromis > Pelvicachromis taeniatus. Next base: position 183 of record VURO01017996.1, read on the forward strand.
TCAGCACGAGTGTTTCTTTTTCTACAGTAAAGGAAACCAGTGAGTTAACAGAATACTGGTAAAACTGCTCTGTGTCCAATGGCACAACACCCCGTTGACGCTTCAGTGCATTGCAAAACGCAGATTTACCATTTACATCATGTGCTCAAGCAACTGTACAATTTCGCACTCTCTTGGCATCTTCTCATCTCTCCCTCAAATGCATACACATAAGCATGAAGATGCACACAGTGAAGAGTTTGGGCACATCTCAAAGGGCAGCTTCTGCATGAGTTGGTCCACGGTGGAGAGGAGGGGACCTTACAGCTGTTTGGAGCAGAATATGCCAGCCACCGACAGTGTGCCAAACAGGCCAAGAGCCTGCATGCACAGACGCACACAGAGCGGTAAAACCATCCTCCAGAATCTCCTGAAGACATGACTGATTATAAATGCACTTTAATCTTGTGCAGATCCAGCACTGACTGATAATATGGGAAACCTACGAGTCTCCTACGACTAAGGTTAACATATCCTTTATACAACCCTCTATTTGTCAAAGGTTTATCATTAGCAAAGCAAATGTCAGTTTCTGCCCAAACAGAATGGCTTCAGTGCCTCGGGGTATGTAAACAAACCAAAGCGACGCACGTGTTTCTGCTGGTGTCATAAATACTGTGGGAAGAAATTTAAAGCAAGCTTTTAGATGATGACGCACGATTATCATAAACACAGAAAAGTACTGCGGTTGCCAATATTCTTGTGGTTTTGCAGATGCTTCCATGCTTCAACCTGAGGGGAAAAACAGCTCAGCATCCAGGAATTTCATCCATATTGGACAATGCTGCATCTACCAAGGTACATCGTGGAGAAACAGAATTTACTTCCCATCACAGACGTACACTTAAAGCAAGCCTCAGTGTTCCTACTTCTCTAACCTTAGCAAATGCTTTAATTTGCTAAACCTCTAAACACATTATACCCACAGTAGCGTGGCCATAATCACTGCCTTTACATGACCTTAACATTACAGCTATTGAAAGTGAGACTTTAAGTACTTTGGTTACAGATGTACACAAAAAAAAATCTTGGTTAACTGTTCAAATTTGATGCCTGAGGAGAATTACAATGATTTGCAAAGACATGGAAATATTGAAGAAACACGTTAAGGATGTGAATGTGTCCGTGCAAACATATAAAGGGTTTCATTTCCAATGAACAGCTGCCTTAGCAGTTGCTTTTGCAAATGCCAAGCATGACCAAGTAGCAACACCATAACAAAAATGTGCTGGTCAGCTAAAATAATATATCAGCACACTGAGAGGTTGAAAGGCATCCACAACACACTATTTATTTATTTTTATTTATTTCAATGTGATAATACTCATCCCATTTTTTTATGCCTGTATATGGGAATAAATACACTTAATAAAAAATAATACTTATAATTTTGATTATTATTTTGATTTTGATCCAAGTACTTGTGATGGCAAAATCTTTACACATTTATAAGGATGTCCTGCAGTAAGATGAAAAATTAAAAAAAATTTGCTACTTGGAATAAGACCTGATGGTGAACTGTAGGTGCTGCAGAATAAATCAGAATACCTGGGTCATAATTTGAATTGTTTGCATGTTTATGAGCCCACTGACCAACAGAAACACTGGAAAATCTGCCCTTCTACCTTGAGCTGAGCATGTGAGAGTAAATATAGAAAAAAAAAAGGTGTAGGAAGGAAAAGGTCACTTTAATAATGGGGTCATGGGGGTGTATGTGTGTGCGTGACAAATGTAAAGATTTATTGCAGCTTGCGTAAGTCATGGTTTATACATCTGAGCAAACATAACCAGGTAGTCAGTGGATCAATATGTCAGCATGTATGGATACAATGAAAATGTTTGTAGTTATGCTCGCAAAACAACACATAACTCGTTACATGCATAGACCCCCACACACACCCACACGCACATACACAAAAAGAACAACACAAAAACCCACACAGGGAACTATGACAGAGCGCTATCTTCATCATACAGATGGCGCTTTGGCTCTGGCCCTCAAATATCACAGTTAGGTCACTACAAACAGCCGAAAGGGACGCACATGGAAAGTCAACCCACTGACAGACATCTGTGTTATCTCAGCTTAAGTGTCTCTTGAAAGTGAGTTTACTTTATTTGAATACAAAACCCCCCCACAGCTTTTATTTGATTTTTTCTAGAGTGCAGACTGCTGCTTGAGGACTCTGCACGTTTGATGGCATTTGCAAAATTGAGAAAGACAAGCTCCCGCACGCACATATCCTATCTGAGCAAAAGCTGAATACCCTTATGGCTACAGTAATTTCTCTAAACTCACATCAAAGAAATTCACTTAATCCTTTTTTTTACTCTCCTTTCTTTCTTTGTGGCTCTGGGCTTCACTGCACTGTACAACAAATAAAAGAAGCTACAACCAGCGTCTAGACAGAAAAGGGTAGTAAAGCTTTAATTCAGTCAGAGCTAGGACACCCCATTGGTGTTGTGGATTTCTGTTATATCATCTCACTTTGGGTAAAATGGGGCTTGTTTGTTTGTTTGGTTTTTGCAGGGACTCGCGCAAAACGCACAGGGCTGGCACCAAGTAGGCATAATTGAAAAGATAGCGGTTTCCCCTGGGATGTAGTTCTCACGGAGCTATAAATCCTCACATAAACTTAAGCCTTTTAGTCACAGTGGAAAGCATCATAGCAGAGTAGATTGCGGGCAAGGTGTGGGACACACGACAAACAGCACCATTCACACAGGAACAGCCAACAAACGCGGTGAAGTTTAAGTTCCGTCTCACAGATGCAGGAATTTCTTCACAACCAGATGTTTACCGAGTGTGGAAAAATGTGAGCTTTAGCGATATCACTACAGTGCGTACAAACCCTACATTATGTAACTAATCACGTTTTTAACTGAAATTGTCAAAATGAGGTTAATGTAAGTAATGCAAAAATCAATCAATCAATAAATAATTGGATCCAACTCACCCACTCCAAAACACGGATAAATCCCAGAGGCAATTTCAGCACTTGAAACGTCCCCGCAGAAGCGAGCTGCGCGAAGACAAGGCGGGAGAATAAAAAGATTCCAATTCCCATCATCAATTAAACACACACTGAGCAGCTGAGCAGCAGTCAAACACATTCCTGTGGCTTTAGTCGTTGGTTTCACTCACCTGGTTGGCGGTGTCCATTTCAAAAGCAGGGTGCTTTGGGATTTTTAGTCTTTTTGTTGTTGTTTTACTACCGTGAGTAGGTGAACAACCTCAAACCACGAACCAGGACCCGATTGATGTGTCGGTGGCGATAACAGTGAGGCGCTCTGAGCTCTGATTCCGAGTCCGACCGGAAAAAGCCGACCCATGGTCGAGGATTTTTCTTTTCCTTTTGCCATAGTGACAAGCAGGGATTGGTCCCCGGAAAGAGGAGCGTTTCCTTTGCTTTTGTCATTGGCTGGAAGTTTGTCCGCTATTTTAACAAATTCCTCTCGATGTTTGAATTTCCGTTAATAGCGCATTAGTTGGAATTAATTGGAACAAACAAGCAGCAACAATAAAACGCCAAAAAAAGGGGCTTTGTTACCGTATTCAGTAGTACAGTTAACTGACAAACCTGACGTAACTATACATAATAATGAAGCTACACGTTAATAATAATAATTACATAAATAATATTACTAACAACAATAATAACAATACTAATTTCTACACCAGATGCAACAGTTCTTAAAGTGGTGTGAAGTTTTCAGTTACTCATAGTTAGAAAGGGTCCCTGTTCACATTTCTGCTCTTGTGCACATCAAACAAGGTTAAGTATTGAGCTTTGAATATAGACTGTATATAAAAGATAGACATAGCCACCACGACTTCACTCGTGTTAGACTTTAGTTTTGGATAGCCAGAAATAACCATATTTAGACAAGAGAGCTGAAGTAAAGCTAATATCTAACACGAGCATTGTGGTTACTGTGCTGCATTTATAAACTGAAGCCCAGCACAGAAACAAATATAACAGACAAAATACTAGCCATGCCTTCGATGAGCATTTATTTGTGTTGCATCGTGTTTTTCTTGTTAGTGCATTTAAAGACACCAATGGCACAAACACTGTTAAAATGGTCCACTTAGCTGAAATAGTGGCAGTGAAGCCTAGAAGACAACAATTGTCTACAGCTCCCTGCATCAGTACATTTGTCAAGCAAAGCACTCACTCCCCTAACTTTAAGTTTAAAAATTACTGTACCATTGTCATGAAGGGAAATCCACGGAGACCCGAAGAGATATTATTTGAACTAGACAGTAAACATACTTTTTAAATGCCTTTTTTAAATGCCGGTGTCAAGTGCCCATTAGAGGAACTGCAGATTTTGGTACTTCTGTATTGGCTTTATTTGTCACACATGGAGGTTGCTGCTTGGCTTTGAAATGCTAGTGTTTTTTTTTTTTTATAGGTCTAACTCATTTTTCCATCCCATTCTGTTTTTTGTAAGTGCTGATACAATTCAGGGTCATTGGCGGACTGAAGTCTGTCTCAGCTGTCTATAGGATGAGACCAATATTAAGTGTGCCGGCACAGTTGATAAAATCTCATGGTCTAACCCTTGCTGAGAAATGAAAAACTATAATGTCCCGAAACAAATCAAAATAAAGGCAAACAAATACAACTGTTTGCAGGTCCACTTTCTATCTGCCAGACTTTGGAATAATTGTTCAGAAGCTGTAGTCCCACAAAATAAAGTCACATCACTTATCCACTGGAAACGTGACTCACTGTTTAGAGATTGTGGACATTATGTAATCTGAGATAACCAGGCACAAACCAGGGCATCATTCATGCGAGTTTTCTTTCATACGCATGCATGCAGGTAACTTTGTCTGATTTCCCTCGGCTGGCTGAATGCCATTTTGTTCACATCCACGTGAAGCTGGAGCAGTGTGTCATTAATGAGTTTGCCAAAGCAGAGAGAGAGAAAAGAGAGGGAGAAAGCCCGAGTCCCACTGCAGGGAAGATGATTGCGAGCAAGAGGGACTTCCCTGAGTCTGCTACACTGATGACAATTCCTTTAAAGCCAAGTGCAAACTGCTCTGACAGCGTGGCTAATTTTACAGCATCTCTCCTATCGTCCCTTCCCCTTTCATTTTCTCCCTCTACTGTCTCTTTCTCTCCCTTCTTCTCTCACACACATGCACATAGCTACGCACGCACTCACGCACACACACACACACTCTGCCTCAAGGGTTCTGTCCTTGCGATTAGAGAATCGTTGGATCTGATTGGCTAATATTCTATAGGAAATCAAAAAAATCTGAACAAGAGGAAAGAAGTCTCCCATGTGTACTTTATCCTTGTAGTTAAGATATGGTTGATATAGCAAGCTAATGCTATGGGCTTTCATGAAGGCTTGCTATTTGACTGCACAGTGTGAGATCACTGAATTATTACTTGGAACTGTAGACTCTAGTTAAACAAAGATAGGAACACAGTCTTGCATCAACACTTTGAGGCAGTTTTGGTGTGTAATTTAACCCACAATGTATGTAAACTAGTTAATTATACTTTTGAACATAAATGTTTATTTTGCTACCATGTTTCAACAACATATCTGATTACATGAGCATCAATTCTCTTTTTGATTTGATTCTCATTGGCTCCACTTTGAGAGTAACCACTAAGCAGAAATAAAAGAATTACAAATTAATTGCATGCTATGGGGCAAATGTTTGTGCACGTTTGTTGAGGTATTTCCCTTCATTGTTGTGATCAGTGTCTGAGTCGTTACTCAAAAAAGTATTTATTAGACATATTACACAGAACACTTTTCTTAAAGTGTGTTAGCAGTACAATGCGGTTGTTTCTCTCCTGGATGTAATTTTCCACTTTAACTTTTATCTTATGCTTTTGTGCAATAAAAATAAATGTCCATATCCATTAGAGTGCATTGCTATTTTCCTCCTCTGACATGCGAACTGAAATCAGCTGATTGTAGCGCGAGTGCAAGAACCGATAAGCAGGATCAATAGCCAGGCAGTCTAACAATTCCAAGGAACTGGACTACTGGGAACCAGTTTTTTCACAAGAACCAGTTCTCGATTCCCACCCCTAGTTAAGGTTGAAATCGACCTTTGTAAAACCATTACATTACAGACCACATATGGAAAAAGAATGCCAGAATAGCAGCAATATCAATAAACATATGTTGATTGTTGAAGTATTTGGAAATTTCACCATCAAATGCAATACGGGATAACACACATTGAATAGTATTATTTTTTAGATTATATTGATTTATTAACTGACAGCAACTAACCATAGACACAGGTGCCAGTTATAATGTAGTCATTCAATTTTCCAGTACAACTGACTGTACAGTAGTAAGTTTGTCTCTTTCTCTTTCTCTGTATTGTTGTAGGGTCTTTACTTAAGTACCTTGAGGTGTGTGCTGTTGGGGTTTGGTGCTATGTAAATAAATTGAATAATGAAACTGTGTAATATATCATGTGACACTGTTCACCTGAGGTTGTGTTTACTTAATTTGAAGACCTGGTAAAGACTAGATGACTTTTAATTCAGTCCTGATACTGTATTCTCTTTTTTCACTCAACAGTTTTGCTGTCTTGCTACAGTAACATGAAAGACATTGTCATATTTGGCCAAACTGATGCCCCTTAAATTCACCACTACACAGCATATATCTCAAGTATTTGTATTTATTACAAGTGTTCGTGCTTAGTTTATATCTCCAAGCTTTCTCACCATAATTAATATATGGAATCTTCTAATAATTGTATGCTTTTTTAAACTTTTTTATTCTCATCTGCACATTGACCTGCCTGGAATTGTTCAGTCTTCTTGAAGCTCTAGTTACTGACAACACACCCATGGTGAAGAACTGCTGCTGTCTTTAAACATGCAGGGACACAACAACCTACAAATAGACACACAGTACCCGAGGGGATCCCAGATGTAGCCAATCATCTCTCAATTTTTTCACAGCGTGTCACTGTGATATTTGGAATACAGTTACAAAATTGAACTGATAGCATTAGTGTGGACAACCAGCTAAATAGTTGGCTATAAAATCAGCTTTTACTCCTTCCCATCATGAGCTTTACTGTATTTGTGCTGAAACAACCTCATTTCATTGCCTGAGGGGGGAAAACCAAAGAATAACCTGTCACACACACTGACAGGTGTCTAAACGCATCTTAAGAAACTGGAAGTGCATTGTGCAGACCCAGAGAGAAAACACACCTGGGTACAGTAGCTAAAGGCCAGCGTGTGTGTATTTAGAAGTGTGGTTGTGTGTGTATGTGCAAGAGAAGGCAGGACATGGAGGAAGATAACGATCGTAGAGAAAGAATCGGGGGTATGACAGCGTAAATGTGAGATGGCATTTCCACAGTGTGCATTTAACTACAAACCTCCTTGAACAAATGAGTATGTTAAAACCACAGGCTGCACATTTCTATACACATTTGATGGTTGCAACACCTCTTAACAGGTGAACCTGACAACTTTACATTAACCTGGTACCACAGTGTTCATCGGTCTGTGCTATGAGAACGCCTGTGTAGTTATGTACTGCCTGGATTGGAGTAAAACGGATGGAGCTAAGCAGGTAGCTGCTGTCTGAGGAGAAGAGAAAAGCAGTGAGAAACAGCAGAGAGAGGCAGCAGAGCAACAGTAGGAACAATCACCATTCTTCTCCTCTGCTTAAGCCTCTTTCATATTGTGACACACAGAGGAATTATAGAGCAGAGACTAGGTCAGCCACTTATCCATCTCATCCAACACAGCAGCAAGCTGCAGCTCCACAGCAATTACCACTTGGCTGAAACTGCTGCCAGAACACGTTCACATCTCTGGTGCTGATGCAGACATAAGCATGATAATAATGCCGTGGTGCACAGCAGGTGAAAACATCCATAACTTTTGAAAAGTAATAGAGGGCATGTGTTTATTTTCATCTGAAGAGTATGAAGAGATATATGTTTTTTTTTTATCTAAACAAACAAAAAGGCAATAAAAAGGCTCAAAATTTGGGGATAATGGTCACTACAAATACAGATAAAAAGCAGCAAAATAAAGAAAATTTAAAAACTGAGTCGTTCCCCCTGAGGTTAAACCTGACTGCTCGGTTTCTGCAGTGAAATGTCCCAGTCAGCCAAATTTAGTTGGATTTATATATTTCACACTCACTTGTTAATTAAACCTATCCTCATATGCCTGTGACAACACAAAGCAGTGAAACGTGATTAGATGCTGGAACAAAAGACAGGCTTTGGAAATGTTTCTGCGTAAAATGGCATTAGGCTGGGTCTCATTTTGCGCCAGTTAGATGGCGTACATAATCAGGATTAACTTTAGCACGAGGGGAGAGGGAAGCAGCGACACAGAGTGAGAAATGGGGGTCACGAGGAGAGAGGATTCACCCTCAAAGTCACTCGTTTAGCTGGCAGTGAGTCAAACTACAGTAGTGTAGTTATGCCATATAATGAATATATGGAAAGCAAGGTTTCTATGGGAACGGTGGTTTAGGTGCACATATGTGTTTCCCTTGTGTAAACATCCAGACAAAAAGAAACATCCAAAATGTAATGCGGGTTTTATATTTTTGCGCCATTGTTGTTGAATTTTCTGCTGAAGACAGAGGACACATGAGCAAGCATAAATTCCACTTGTCACAGAAAATGTTGGATATGAGCATTACATGAGCTCACTTATCATCATTGTAAAGATTTATACTTCAGCATTCAAACAGAGACATTTTCTGCAAATACAATTTCCATTTCCTCTCTAATAACAACTGGGAGGTTTGGGAGACTTTGATAGTCTAGGAAAAAGGGTCAGTCTGCTGTCTTTCCTCTTTCATGTTGTGTAGAACAGACGGGATTTCTTCACACTCTCACACTTTGGTATCTGCTGTAAAGTGAGAATGCACTCAAGCTGACCAGGGTTTAAATAACTTCTCTGTGTAGTGAAATGTAACCGCTTTCAGTAAAGCAAAGTCAGTAAATAAACACCATAACCTAAGCTTCATTATTAATATCACAGGTACATGACAGATACAAGGATACTGTGAGGTGTTCACTCAGGATGTAAGAGGTGCATCACAGTTAGGCACACCTCCCTACCCAGAGTACCTGCCCCCCTTTTCCCATCATAGTTGGAGAAAAGGCAACAAATGAACACCATGATAACAGATTTATCCTATGTGTTGCTAGGCAACCTATCTAGCAGGCATGGAGTAACGGGGCCTGTATACTATGGCAATGACGGCCAATTATCAGCTGCCTATCTTGTAGTGAAAGCTCAGTGCACTTTTCACGCGGCACGCTGCAGTGCGTTTGCACAATGTTTACTGATGCTTGGTGTTCACTGGATGTGTGGTGAGTGTAAATCTCACTTTTTGAAAGCCCCGTCACCTACAGGATCCATAACACCAAATCGGTCCTTTAAGCACCCCTCATACCTCGGCGCGTGAGAGGAGAGTGGGCCGATGTTTCATTACACACAGGGCATTAATTGTAGATATGCATTTTGTAATAAACAGCTGGTGTCCTGCAACTGTAAATTGCAGTTGAAGAAACTGTACTACATATCGTACAGCTCCCTCTGTTGTCGTCTTTAAGCATTGCACTTTGCAAATGCAGGCTTTTGTTGCTCAGTAAAGCTGCTGCTGTGGATGGAGCACCCTCATACTATTCTACATGGGCAGAGATGCACATACATACATATATAGTGGGTTATTTATAGGGAAAGATGACTATTATTCTATCACAGTAAGGACTGCTAATCTGTTTAGTTTACTTCATAAAGTAA